>QAOA01002849.1:216399-290846 GCA_003255065.1 Cercis canadensis
CGTGGATCTCGTCGCATGGCACGAAGTATGGTGCGTTGGGTAGCATCCACAGCTTGCATGGCCTGTACATAGTATTGGAACTGGCGGCTGCTCTGAATTTCCAAGCGGGACATTCGCTCTTCCATGACTCGATGGTGGTCACGGTGCTCTTGTTGATGTTCCTGGTTCTGCCTGATGAGATCCCTAAGAAGCTGCTCCGTGGATGTGGCACTAGGAGGTGGGGTAGTTTCTGGAGGGGGAACTGAGGTAGAAAGGCCACCAGCATGTGAGGAGGAACTTGGAGCATGTGATGCGGAGCCTGAAACGGACTCATACTCCCTCTTAAATTTGGCTAGGTCCGACTCATCGAGAGGTCGTAAGGCGGAATACTTCTCTTCGCCATCAGTAGGGACACCGGCTTGAATACATAAGTGTGTAATTAAGCTGGGATAAGGGAATGGCCGTTTGGAATTTTCTTGGGCAATCTGCTGTATGTGGTCCTGAATTAACCTCCCAATATGGACCGTCCCTTTTTTGAGAATGGTGAAGATGAGTATGGCGCGTGGAATTGTCACCTCAGAAGAGTTACTTGATGGCAGAAGGTTGTACAAAATAAAAGAATGCCAAGCCTTCGCTAGTGACTAAAATGTCACTGCTAACATTCATCATTGTCAGAATTTGCACATATAGACATGCATATAAACAACAGATCCCTAACTAATATACTAATATACTAAGATAACACCCCCAAACAAACAATGTCCTTAGCCATTGTAGATGCGGTCTACTCCGAATCATCATCACGGCCTGATCCTGCGGTGGGTGGGGGCATGAGGTCTTGTGGCGGCATTGGAAACGGAGCAGCAGTTCGTGGATCTCGTCGCATGGCACGAAGTATGGTGCGTTGGGTAGCATCCACAGCTTGCATGGCCTGTACATAGTATTGGAACTGGCGGCTGCTCTGAATTTCCAAGCAGGCCATTCGCTCTTCCATGACTCGATGGTGGTCACGGTGCTCTTGTTGATGTTCCTGGTTCTGCCTGATGAGATCCCTAAGAAGCTGCTCCGTGGATGTGGCACTAGGAGGTGGGGTAGTTTGTGGAGGGGGAACTGAGGTAGAAAGGCCACCAGCATGTGAGGAGGAACCTGGAGCATGTGATGCGGAGCCTGAAACGGACTCATACTCCCTCTTAAATTTGGCTAGGTCCGACTCATCGAGAGGTCGTAAGGCGGAATACTTCTCTTCGCCATCAGTAGGGACACCGGCTTGAATACATAAGTGTGTAATTAAGCTGGGATAAGGGAATGGCCGTTTGGAATTTTCTTAGGCAATCTGCTGTATGTGGTCCTGAATTAACCTCCCAATATGGACCATCCCTTTTTTGAGAATGGTGAAGATGAGTATGGCGCGTGGAATTGTCACCTCAGAAGAGTTACTTGACGGCAGAAGGTTGTACAAAATAAAAGAATGCCAAGCCTTCGCTAGTGGTATTAGATCCACCCTTTTTAACTTGTTGGGCTTGCCGGCTCTGTCAGGAATCCAAGTTGCACCATCACGGCAAATGGTGGTACACACTTGTTGTAGTGTGGACTCATCATGGCGATGTGCCATATAGTGGTCATAGGTGAACTGTACGGGTGCGTAACGAATGTGGCAATGGTGTGCTTGTCAAACTCGATCTCGTGACCCCTGACAAAGGAAGTCCAGGTGGGGGCTTCGTCTGAGTTGTCCCAAGCATTGGCATAAAATTCTTTAACAAGGGCAGGGACGTTGGTAGACATCGGTTGGCAAAGCTTCCCCCAGTTTTGACTTTCAATATATGACTCGATCTCGTCACAAACCCCCAGGGACAATTGAAAACCTCTTTCTCGCCACACTTCTCGTCCGGCTATGGAGGTATAAAAGCGTTGTTCGTGTTCCGGAGTTTTAAAGCGAGAGGTGGTATCAGTAGAGGAACTCGCTTTCCCACGTGTTCGTGATCGCTTGGGCATGATGAGATACCTAAAAATATAAACCACAAGAGGAAATGAGTGCAAGCATTTAAGGCAGTAGGGGGGAAATCTACAAGCATTCACCAAGTGAACCACACGCATCCAATATCTTATACAAGCAGTCACTAACTTTCAAAATTGTAATTGAAGTGGATGAATAATCAACAAGTTTCTCCAATACATATGCTCCTATCTCAAACCACCATTCAAACCCATACAGTGCACCTACGTTCACATGCTTGCTTATATAGTGAAAAAATAATTAGGGAAAAATAAAGTAGTCGTCAAGGGGCCCTTATAGCAATGGCCATAGCAATGGCCATGGTCATGGTCCAAATCAGTGAAGCTAGTGATGCACGTGTTGGAACATTCAGGTAATCTATACTTATCTTTAGTACATTTAGGAATTAGTTATCTTGATTTTTGACTTTCTGTTTATTCTAGGCGACATTTGGAGAAAATAATTCTGGACAAGCATGAGGATACCATGAGCAAGATGGGAGCAATTTTGGCATCTGGAATCCTTGATGCCGGTGGAAGAAATGTGACCATAAAACTACTTTCTAAGACAAAACATGATAAAGTCACTGCAGTTGTTGGTCTTGCTGTTTTCACCCAGTTTTGGTATTGGTACCCTCTTATCTATTTCATAAGCTTGTCATTTTCTCCCACGGCCTTTATTGGTTTGAACTATGATCTGAAGGCTCCAAAGTTTGAGTTCTTATCACATGCAAAGCCTTCACTTTTTGAATACCCTAAGCCTACTACTGTACCTACTACTACTTCAGCTGTGAAACAAAGAAAGAATTAATTCGATAATTACAACTATAAATCAAGGACTGACTGGAAGTTAAAACTATGATGCTGAACTTTTTTCCTAAGATACATATATAATTTGATTCATTGACAAATCCTACCATGTACTCTCAAAATTTGGTGTGCTAGCACTGCACGGTCTCAAATACATCGACAATAACGATCTTTAAACATAGGACTTCATCTGTAAATGGGAAAGGGTAGGGCAAGCATACCAACAAGCCTAATAGCAAAACAATAATTCAAAGGGCTACATACTTGTCATCAGGATCAGTTATTTCCTCAGAGAGAGGAGCAATTGGACCACCCAATTTGAAGAATATGAGAACAACCCAGTAAAATGCCACATCACTAAGCAGAGAAGACAGTCCAAGTGTTGAAATGTTTATGTGGAGTCCATGTTTATGCTACAAACACACACCTTCCATGACACACACCCTCCATGACATGCAAACCCTCCACTAGACAAACTAGAAAAATGCTAGCATGATGACTTGACAAGAGACAATGCAAACCTAACCACTTAAAGACCATAAGGCAAGCAGTCAAAAATTCCATGCAACCATATGAGAACCACAAAGAATCCCCACTAGACAAGTCAAACACACACCCTCCATGACACACACCCTCACTTAGGCATTTTAACAAACACCTTGCATGCACAATAAAAATAATATCACAACTAACACCTTTCTAGCAAGCACACCCTCCATTGAGGCCAAAATTCACCACAAAACAATCTATAATGCATAAAAATACTAAAAGAGATGAAATGACAAATATTCCAAAAATGCATATTCAATACCCAAAAATTCCAAATCACCAAAGAGCACCCCCAAAGTAACGTGTAACTTGTTAATTGGGGTTCATATTATAATAGAATGGTAAAGAGTGGAGTAAGAATTAGAGACATACCGAAAATTATTCAAAAATGAGAAAATTTGCTTTATGGAGGTCAAAAACCAAAAAGCTTGAATATCCAAAAAACCAAAAAGCTTGGATATCCCCCAACTCGCTTGCAAATGTGCTTGGGTCCTGGACAGAGAAGGCCGAAATAGAGAGTGTATGAGGTGAGTGATGCATGGTGGTGAAAAGGGATGCAAAATGGAGGAGAAAGAGATGGGCAGTGGTGCTTGGGTGTTAGCTTTGGAGGTGAAAATGGAGGAAGGGGAAGCAAGGTCCTGCGTGTTTAGGAGGGTGGAGTAGAGGAAAAGCTGATTTGGGGAGAAAGAGTGGAGTCAAAACGCATAGCTTCACTAAGGTGTAACTTGAAATTTTTTTTTTTTTTTTTGGACAATGGGTAGCCTCGTATGGGCCAGCGCTGGGCGCTGGCATCGCAGCGCCCAGCGCTGGACCACCCGAGGCTAACCACTGTCCAAAAAAACTCCCCCAAGCACACTCTCCATGACAGCGCCCAGCGCTGCGATTCCAGCGCCCAGCGCTGAACCTTCAGAGGCTACCCATTGTCCTACTGGCCTCCCTATTCACGCACCAAGCTAGCGCCCAGAGCCACGAATCTGGCGCCCAGCGCTGGCCCACCCGAGAGGCTTATTTTGTAGTCAAATCAAGTGTTTTCACAAGTCATATCATCACACCAACCAACCTAAGTTTAATTTTAGCCTAAAACCATTAGCCTAAAACCACGCATTTAACTTAGACAATCATCAAAAATACTTGTGTATAACCATAATACATAAAAATTTGAGTCCACGTAAAACAATTTAGTCATTACAATTTGCATAGACGTAATGCAACAGTCCCCAAAAAATTATTTTCCATCTTTAGCTGTGCTTACTCCCACTGGACCCTGGTCCCCCAACACCTGGAAACATGTGTTCCACCCTCCTCCTTGAGGCTTCAATTGCTGCTAGGACGGTCTGTCTACTAAGAGAATGTTCTCTTCTTGGTTGTGTCGATACACCATACTGTTGAGGTTTAGTGGGGACTTTATTAGGTGGCTGATCCGATTGCACCTGAAAAGTATAAAATGGGTGATAATTAACATATGAATTTTTGCCTAAATTATGTAACAGACAATAACATATGAAGACTGAAATCAACATTAACTCACATTTCTTCTAACTGACAATTTTGCTCGGGGCGGAGGTTGACTTGTTTCTTGTGAAGAGACAGTAGGGGCCTGTGATTGAGTTTCAAGTTGAGATGACTGCACTGGCTGCGTTGCTGGTTCTATGGTCTTCTTCGTCCTCTTTGTCTTCACAGGACCACCTTTACACGTTCTTGTATTATGGCCCAGATGACCACATTTTCCACATTTGATATCCCCATATTTTCTTTTTAACTTCGCTGCACTAGGTGTTTCAGGGGGATCATTGGTCTTCTTCCTTTGTGTTTTAGGCCTTCCGGGTCCTCTCTTTAGAGGTGGTGGCTGGACTGCTTCAAGCCCTGATTGAGCCCAATATTATTCACCTGGTACGGCCCCTAAGAATGGCTCATATGCTTGCTTCCACGTTGCTGTAGAGTACCATTCGTGGACATATTCCTCCGCTGGCTTCCCTTTCCTTGCCAATGCAGCACATGCATGCTTGCATGGGATGCCAGTTAAGTCCCATTCTCTACAAGAACAACTCCTTGCATGCAAATCAACCACTGCCTTGTTTAGAGGTCTATACTCAACCTCAAATTTGTCATAATTAGAGTCCCCCACTCATGTTGGAGTCCAAAATCTACTGTCTCTCCTCTCTCTGTCAAGTTTATTTTGTGCCTTGGGACAAATTACACCTCTGTATTTTTCAATCTTCTCTGCCATCCCCGTCCTCTTCCTCATTATGTAACCTCGAATTCCTTCAGCCATTGTAAGAATAGGTTTACCCCTGTAGTTGACAATCTCAGAGTTGAACTGTTCACACATGTTGTTGATGCAGCACTGAGATTTTGTGAACAAATTAAACGCAGATCTCGTCCAAGCTGCTGGTTCTTTTAGCCTTAACCATGCTGCTGCATACTTATTTATAGCATGGATTTTAACCATGTTCTTCTCCCACTCCTGCGTTGTATGTGACTTGGCAGCAGCCCACACCAATTTTCTCAAGTTTGCATCTTTCCATCTCCTTGAGAAGTTGGCCCACACATGCCTCATGCAAAATCTGTGGGGCACACCAGGCAGCAACTGCTTCATTGCTGGCACGAGTCCCTACAATATAGACAGAATCAAGCGTTTCAGCACCAAATCAATCAACCAAGACATTTAAAAAAATAAAATGACACAACATGATTGCTCATACCTTTTGTTGGTCTGAAATGAAATTGTATCCATGGTGATGTGGATGACCAATATCCTCAATCAAAAGAGTGAGAAACCAGGACCATGTCTCCTTTGATTCCAAATCGACAATTGCATATGCAATTGGATAGAATGACTCATTGCCATCCTGTGCTACAGCTGTCAACAATGTTCCCCCATAATAGCCTTTCAGAAAACAGCCATCTAACCCGATCAGCGGCCTACAGCTTCTCATGAATCCCCTCTTACATGCATCCAAGCACACATAGAAATGTTTAAACACCGGCGGTGACTGAGGTAAAGATCTGGTCACACCCAATAACACGGAAGAGTTAGGGTTACATCTCCTGAGTTCATGGGCATAGTCCCAAAACTTGGCATACTGTACTTTCTCCGAACCTTCCACGTAATCCCTTGCAACCTTCAAAGCTCTATACACCGTCATATCAGCCACCACTTCATAGTTCTCCTTCAAGATCTTCCATGCATCTTTCACTGTCATTTCTGGCCTTGTTCTAAGGTGGGGCACCAACTTCTCAGATATTTATCTTTTATTTGCTTGTTTGTTTGTTGTTCGCCTAGCACAACTGTGGTTCGGAGAGAATGTCTTGATCTGAAAACTTCGTGTCTGATTGCTGTAAGAGCAGAAGATCTCCCATGGGCAGTCCTCATTGCACACTGCCCTAGCCCTATTCTTATCGTTCTTGATCCAATAAACTTCTCTCCCCAAATGCACTGTATAGTCCTTCACGGCCTTCTTAAAAATATCAAGGGATGAGAACTCCATGCCAAGCTCAAAATGCACCTCTCCAAATGCAGCCGTCTCATTATATTGTGGATTAACAGGATGCTGCCTTTCGTCCTCGTCGGAGTCCTCTGCTGCTGTGTCCAATTCTTCAGTCTCATAACCATCTCCCATGAATGGATCCTCATAAACCTCAAAGGTCCTGTATGCTGTTTTTCTTCTAGGTCTCTTGTATTTTTTTTTCACATGCTGGCTACTTGTACCATCAGCTGTTGGTGGCACGTTCTTTGGCTGTACATCTACCTCAACGTCTTCGTTTAACACCTGCTCATCATCAATACCAAATTGCATCTCCGGCGGTGGCATATACGGCATGTCACCTGCACTATCAACATCAGAGGGTTGGTTATAGGAATAACCGCCTGGATCACCGATGTAATATTCGTCATCTACATCCTCACCTTCACCCTCACATTCACCTTCATTGTCTTCGTTCTCTTCATCTCTTTCCTCATTTGAGTCCTGCAAGTTCTCTTCACGAAGCACTTCTCGCACATATTCATCGTCTGTGTGCTCATCTTCCCCATCCCTATCCTTTTCGTCTACACTAGAGCAAGCAACCAACAATGTCTCATTCACTAAGATAGGATTTTCTATCACTGGATGCAAAAAATAGAGCTCTACTTCTGTTGTTTTCAAGGCTTCACCTATCAACTCAATGACATCTGCATCCCCCTTCAATTGCCTTAGCCCTTCTCTCATACTCATACCCGGGATTAACCAAAAACACTCAAAGTACTTGTCATAACCATGCTCCCTGAACATCTCATCTATTACAGGGATGGAAACTAGATCTACATCTATATTCCACACATCTTCTTCACCCCCTATATACCTCATATCAACATCGTCTGTAAATTTACTCCCATGGTGAAGCACCAAGTTAATATAATGGGTCATGATGCTGTCACAGTAAAAACAACAATTCAGCAAATGGTTAGGCTATTAGTCGCATTATAGTCTAAAGTTCGAAACATTCTTGAGGAAAAAAAAAAACCAAAAAGCTGAAACATTTATGTGAAATGGGTATGAATTCCATTCTCAACCTGAGGGACTAAACTATCCCAAACAAATGCTACAACCCACAGATACACAAAAAACATGATGATCCAATTGCTCAACATCTCCATTTCCTAAGATATGGTGTCAGACCAATTAATTTACTAATGCAAATACAGCATTACAAGGCATAGCAGATGGCAGAGAGTGCTATGTAATTGAAGACTCTCCTCCAGCAACTCTATATTCAACAGTGTGCATGACATAAATGGTTCACAAGGTAACAAGCACAAACCATAACAATAAAGCTTAGGCAAAAAGATAAATTGAAAAAAAAAAATAAGTGCACAGCTGGTGGGTGAAGTAATTACAAAATTCTAGAACAAGAAAGCTTAAGGACAAAGATGCATCACACAAATTTAAATTTAGAGTGGCTTAATAAAACCCATTCAACTGCACTACAAAGTATGTGGGATTGTTGAGAAAGAATAAGGACCTTCTTGTTTTTCTTTTCTCAAATGGTCATGATTTCTGAGATGAAAGCTTTTCCAAGATATTGTGTGGTCTATTAGTGAGGGATTTTAGTAATTTAGACAAACTCAAAGATTTGAGCTTCAATGCCATCATCTAATTAAAAACAAAAAACAAAAAGATTAAAATCTTCTTCACTTGGGTTCAGATTTCACTTGGGTTCAGATTGAAAGACAAATCCCAACACATATGCCAACTTTAGATTAATAGAATCAACACCTATGCGAATTACTCGGAACAAAGACAGCAGCATTAAGAGAAACCAGAGACATACCGAAATTTATACAAAGACAAACCCTAACACATAGAAAACCATGAAAGACGCCCTAACCACGAATTNACACCTATGCGAATTACTCGGATCAAAGACAGCAGCATTAAGAGAAACCATAGACATACCGAAATTTATACAAAGACAAACCCTAACACATAGAAAACCATGAAAGATGCCCTAACCACGAATTTAACCCTTAAAAATCTCCCTTACCAAATCAGAGAGTTCTTGCGGCACAGGAATTTCGATGGCCTTGGTCAGAGAGCTGGGCATAAACCACGAGCTTCTTCGAGATATGAAGTTCTCGCGATGTCCTTTGTCTTAGGGAGAATGGGGCTTAGGGAGGATGGGGCTTCTTCGGCTTTGGTGGCTCAGCTGGGCACCCTTCAGTGAAGATGAAGTTCAGTGAGAGATGGGGTTCAAGAAGCACTTCAGCCAAGTGCAGCACTTCAGCCAAGTGCAGGGAGAAGAAGGGGATGAAGAAGGTCGACCCAGATGACAGAAACGGCACCGCTTGAGGTCCAATTTGTTTAAATTCCATGTCAGCAGCTTACCTAGCAAATAGAAATGCCACTTCAGTCACTAACGTGCCACATGTACAATAAACGGTGACACGTCAGCACTTTTATAACCATTTAACAGACAACATTAACGGAGGACGAAAATGATATGGATGTTTAATCTTTCAGGGACTAAATTGTAGTTATACATCTTTGGAGGACCAAATTGTCCGAACCCGAATCTTTCAGGGACCAAATTGTAGGTTTACTCATTTGCTAAAAGGCCTATGCTGCCTGGGAGGCCATTTGGCATGATCCCAAGGGTCATGCCCATTTGCTAAAAGGCCTATGCTGCCTGGGGAGCCATTTGGCATGATCCCAAGGGTCATGCCATTTGAGGAAAGACAGGACCCTAAGAGTCATGTCATTTGGTAAAGGGCGAGACCCTCCTAGCCAGTACCTCGTGCAAAGCATTTGACACACTAAAGTTTTTAAATTTTAAATTTGGGTCATGTCTTTTAGCAAATAGGGTGATTTTTAGGGAGTGTTTAGTATATTAATTTTTCTCATTCTTAGAAAATATAATTTTTGAAAATCTTATTTTTGAGAATATGGTTCTTCGAGAATGTTATAATTTATGTTTGGTTAATATTAAATATTCATAAGAATGTAAAATAATATTTCATATCTCTATATATATTTAGTTCAAATATTACTTTCTTAAAAATATTTATTATTTTTTAAAAGTATCCCTAAATTTTAGAAAAATAACTTTTGCATTTAAATGAAAAGAATACCATTACCATCTTTCTTTAAATGAAAAAAAAAAATTCTATTTTAAAATAACATAAAATTCGTTAGCATTTGAAAATTTAGTTTTTTAAAATAAATTTTTTTTTTAGACTTTCTGGGTTTATTTGTTTATCCCTCTTCATCTTCCCCTCTCTCTGTGCTCATGCCTTCTTCCTCATTTTCTTAGTTTCTCTCTTTGTCTCTCTCTTAGTTATAGTTAATGCTAATCTCATATTTATGCATAATAAATTTGCACACTTTTCTCAATCTTTTAAAAAGGATGGTTTCGATTTCTATTGCAATGGAAGGGAAGGAAAAAATTGAAGCTCTCTGTCTTTGTTTCTCTCTCTCCGAAATTCACTTCTTAGCTTTCCTTACAAGAGCAAAACCCAAAACTCATATTAAACTGCAATGCAATAATCTATTCCCAAGAGGTAATCATTCAAAATTAAAACAAAAAAAATTACTCACAAGAAAAAGGTAGAAAAGGGATTTCAAGTTGGCAGCAAATCCAACAACCAAAGAAATGGATAGAGACTTTAATGGATCTTTTCTGAATCGGAACCAAATTGTGGGTCTGAGCTTTGAGCTTGAGGAGCTTATGACTGAGTTGGTTGTCTTCGGTTTGGGTGGGAGAGAAAGGAGGTGCAATGGTTCTGTGAGGAAAAAAAAATGAAAGAAGAAACCCACAGTTGAGAGGGAAGAATTAGAGGTGGGGAAATGGACCGGCCGATGGGCTGGCCCATTTTGGCTTGAAAAAAAGTAGGGTTAGGTTTTTATAATGTTGGCTTGAATAAAAATGGGCCAATTTGGCCCGACCTGTTTTGGCCAGTGGCTCATTCAGGTTCGGGCAGGGCCGGCTGGCCCTTTTTTTTTATTTTTTTGAAGATTACTAAATTCTATTATTATATGCTTTTTAATTTTAAGCTTTAAAGTATACATCATAATTTTTTTAGTTAATTAGACATATTTATTTTAAATCTATATTTACATACATTTTTTTTATACATCTTTAATTCTTTATTTTAATTTTATTTGTTACTTTATACATATTTTATTTTGTTTAATTAAATTCATTAACAATTTAACTAAAATCACTAAAGAAAAAAACTTAAGCATTTATTAGATTTTAACATAATTACAAATAAAAATATGTAAAAAAAAAAAAGTAGGGCGACCCGTTTTGGCCCGTAGCCCGAGGAGTAAGGAACTAAATGTCGTTTTGGGGTACCTTTTCGGTCACTAAAAAACGAAAACGTGTCGGAAATGTTTCGAAATTTTCGTGGAAACGGAAGATTTTTGAAGAAATGTTTCAAATAATTTTAAGAAATAAATTTTTTCAATTTTAAAAGATTCTAACATAATAATACCAGTAAAAATATATAAAATTAGATAGTATAGTATTGAATAATTACATTTTTAACCAAATAACATTAATATAATCAATGTCCAAAAATATTTATAACATTTGAGATACATAAAACTTAATGAAAAATACATATTATACTTTAAGTTTCAAATTACACAATACATAATCAACAAAAATATATTATAAAGTTCAAATCAATTAGCAGTAGAATATCTAGGGGTAAATATCCAAAACTTTGATATAATTTAAAAGAAAATTGATAATATCGCTTGACATAGTCATAATAATTAATCCAAGTCATGTAAGAGCAATAAAAATTATTATAATCTTTCTTAAATTTTTCAAAATCTTCCATGTAGTATGTTAGAGGACGTCAATCAACCTGTGAGTATGATGAGTATAATGAGTCATAGTCACAATTATTAATTCCGAAGATAAGATAACTTTTATGATGATTAAGATCATGTGCAGCAAAAACCAAAACGACAAAATTAGGGGTAGGACTAGGGAGTCCATGTCACCATGTGGAGCTCTTGCAAGTTGTCATGTCAAAACTACCGTTGGTGGCAAGTATTGTTAATACTCAAGGTCTCAATGTCAATGTTATATCAGAAATTGAGCACGATTCTCCTGTCCACCTTTACCCATTGCCTTTCCTTGCTTTTATAAGTAAAAAACCAAACCATAAGTTCCTCCCCATTCAATTATCTTGTCCACTCACCCTGAAAACAGAGAAGCAATCCAATGGCTTCTTCACACATTCTCACTCTGTTATGTTTCTTCTCCGTCATTGTCTTTACTTCATCATCCTCATCCACCATTACCATTCCCCTGTCACCTCTATTCACCAAACACTCATCCTCATACCCATTTCAGACCCTTAAAGTCGTTGCCTCTGCTTCTCTAACCAGAGCCCACAACATCAAGCACATACAGACATGCATATAAACAACAGATCCCTAACTAATATACTAAGATAACACCCCCAAACAAACAATGTCCTCAGCCATTGTAGATGTGGTCTACTCCGAATCATCATCACGGCCTGATCCTGCGGTGGGTGGGGGCATGAGGTCTTGTGCCGGCATTGGAAACGGAGCAGCAGTTCGTGGATCTCGTCGCATGGCACGAAGTATGGTGCGTTGGGTAGCATCCACAGCTTGCATGGCCTCTACATAGTATTGGAACTGGCGGCTGCTCTGAATTTCCAAGCGGGCCATTCGCTCTTCCATGACTCGATGGTGGTCACGGTGCTCTTGTTGATGTTCCTGGTTCTGCCTGATGAGATCCCTAAGAAGCTGCTCCGTGGATGTGGCACTAGGAGGTGGGGTAGTTTCTGGAGGGGGAACTGAGGTAGAAAGGCCACCAGCATGTGAGGAGGAACCTGGAGCATGTGATGCGGAGCCTGAAACGGACTCATACTCCCTCTTAAATTTGGCTAGGTCTGACTCATCGAGAGGTTGTAAGGCAGAATACTTCTCTTCGCCATCAGTAGGGACACCGGCTTGAATACATAAGTGTGTAATTAAGCTGGGATAAGGGAATGGCCGTTTGGAATTTTCTTGGGCAATCTGCTGTATGTGGTCCTGAATTAACCTCCCAATATGGACCGTCCCTTTGTTGAGAATGGTGAAGATGAGTATGGCGCGTGGAATTGTCACCTCAGAAGAGTTACTTGACGGCAGAAGGTTGTACAAAATAAAAGAATGCCAAGCCTTCGCTAGTGGTATTAGATCCACCCTTTTTAACTTGTTGGGGTTGCCGGCTCTGTCAGGAATCCAAGTTGCACCATCACGGCAAATGGTGGTACACACTTGTTGTAGTGTGGACTCATCATGGCGAAAGGCCATATAGTGGTCATAGGTGAACTGTACGGGTGCGTAACGAAGACCAAAATATGTGGCAATGGTGTTTTTGTCAAACTCGATCTCGTGACCCCTGACAAAGGAAGTCCAGGTGGGGGCTTCGTCTAAGTTGTCCCAAGCATTGGCATAAAATTCTTTAACAAGGGCGGGGACGTTGGTAGACATCGGTTGGCAAAACTTCCCCCAGTTTTGACTTTCAATATATGACTTGATCTCGTCACAAACCCCCAGGGACAATTGAAAACCTCTTTCTCGCCACACTTCTCGTCCGGCTATGGAGGTATAAAAGCGTTGTTCGTGTTCCGGAGTTTTAAAGCGAGAGGTGGTATCAGTAGAGGAACTCGCTTTCCCACGTGTTCGTGATCGCTTGGGCATGATGAGATACCTAAAAATATAAACCACAAGAGGAAATGAGTGCAAGCATTTAAGGCAAACTCTTGAGGCATCTACAAGCATTCACCAAGTGAACCACACGCATCCATGATCTTATACAAGCATTCACTAACTTTCAAAATTGTGGAGTGCTAGAAAAATGCGTATCTTATCTCATAACTATTATGGAGCTATTTTGCTATAAAGGGAGGATATCAACTACATCAATACATGGTTCACAAGAGAATTTAGACTTTTTTTTTCGTACTTTAAGCTACGACTTTGGATTCGAACACGAAACCCCCAAACTCTGAGGACAACATCAGTACTACTCAACTACAAGTCGTTTGATAAGAGAATTTAGACTTTAGTTATTCCATTTCCATATTCTAATCTCATTAATGGTCAAATACAAACTATTCTAAAATTTGTTATCATCTTTGCGTGGATCTTTACATAATTTCATGTAGTTAGTTCCCAACACGTATACTGCATATAATGCACAAGTCTGATTCAATTGCGCATCATCTGTTCATTTTTCCATTTAGCTTTTCTATTTTTTAATGATTTTGACATATATATTTTTGTTGAATGTTTATATTTGATAAGGACTTTCCAACTTCCCACCTACTTGTCTTCTAAATTTAGTACGAACTCACAATTAACAGAACACATGTTTTCAACTATGGACTTCTTTAATCAATTACACTACATGTTGTGGTTTGACTTAGCTTCATAATTGTAAAATAGGAGGGGTGGCCATAACCCACCAAGAAACTAAGTTATAATTAATTGTAATTGAAGTGGATGACTAATCAACAAGTTTCTCCAATACATATGCTCCTATCTGAAATTGCCATTCAAACCCATACAGTGCACCTAAGTGAACCATGCTTGCTTATATAGTCAAAAAATAATTAGGGAAAAATAAAGTAGTCGACTAATTGGAGTTGGGACAAAACTATATAAATCCTTCTTTAAAACTTATTAGCTTTTTCAGTGCTGACCTTTTCTCTTAATCAAGCATGTTGGAGGTTACATAATCATATGATTATGCTTTCAAATTGAATAAGACAACAAAAAAGTAGCTTCAAATGCACCACTATGTATTAGCAATAAAAATAATTGACTAGTGCAATAAGGAATTTATGGTTATGCCAAGTGTGTGGAATAAGAAGCGTTGAAATGTTTATGTGGCAAAATGAAGATCTTGGAGTCCATGTTTATGCTAGAAAAATGCTAGCATGATGACTTGACAAGAGACAATGCAAACCCAACCACTTAAAGACCATAAGGCAAGCAGTCAAAAATTTCATGCAACCATATGAGAACCACAAAGAATCCCCACTTGACAAGTCAAACACACACCCTCCATGACACACACCCTAACTTAGGCATTTTAACAAACACCTTGCATGCACAATAAAAATAATATCACAACTAACACCTTTCTAGCAAGCACACCCTCCATTGAGGCCAAAATTCACCACATAGCAATCTATAATGCATAAAAATACTAAAAGAGATGAAATGACAAATATTCCAAAAATGGGTATTCAATACCCAAAAATTCCAAATCACCAAAGAGCACCCCCAAACTAACGTGTAACTTGTTAATTGGGGTTCATATTATAATAGAATGGTAAAGAGTGGAGTAAGAATTAGAGACATACCGAAAATTATTCAAAAATGCGAAAATTTGCTTTATGGAGGTCAAAAACCAAAAAGCTTGAATATCCCCCAACTCGCTTGCAAATGTGCTTCGGTCTTGGACAGAGAAGGCCGAAATAGAGAGTGTATGAGGTGAGTGATGCGTGGTGGTGAGAAGGGATGCAAAATGGAGGAGAAAGAGATGGGCGGTGGTGCTTGGGTGTTAGCTTTGGAGGTGAAAATGGAGGAAGGGGAAGAAAGGGAGTGCGTGTTTGGGAGGGTGGAGTAGAGGAAAAGCTGATTTGGGGAGAAAGAAAGGGCCAAAACGCATAGCTTAACTAAGGTGTATCTTGAAAATTTTTTTTTTTGGACAACGGTTAGCCTCGGGTGGGCCAGCGCCCAGCGCTGGACCACCCGAGGCTAACCACTGTCCAAAAAAACTCCCCCAAGCACACCCTCCATGACAGCGCCCAGCGCTGAACCTTCAGAGGCTACCCATTGTCCTACTGGCCTCCCCCTTCACGCACCAACCTAGCGCCCAGCGCCACGAATCTGGCGCCCAGCGCTGGCCCACCCGAGAGACTTATTTTGTAGCCAAATCAAGTGTTTTCACAAGTCATATCATCACACCAACCAACCTAAGTTTAATTTTAGCCTAAAACCAGGCATTTAACTTAGAAAATCATCAAAAATACTAAATATAACCATAATACATAAAAATTGGAGTCCACGTAAAACAATTCAGTCATTACAATTTGCATAGACGTAATGTAACACTCCCCAAAAAATTATTTTCCATCTTTAGCTGTGCTTACTCCCACTGGACCCTGGTCCCCCAACACCTGGAAACATGTGTTCCACCCTCCTCCTTGAGGCTTCAATTACTGCTAGGACGGTCTCTCTACTAAGAGAATGTTGTCTTCTTGTTTGTGTCGATACACCATACTGTTGAGGTTTAGTGGGGACTTTATTATGTGGCTGATCCGGTTGCACCTGAAAAGTATAAAATGGGTGATAATTAACATATGAATTTTTGTCTAAATTATGTAACAGACAATAACATATGAAGACTGAAATCAACATTAACTCACATTTCTTCTAACTGACAATTTTGCTTGGGGCGGAGGTTGACTTGTTTCTTGTGAAGAGACAGTAGGGGCCTGTGATTGAATTTCAAGTTGAGATGACTGCACTGGCTGCGTTGCTGGTTCTATGGTCTTCTTCGTCCTCTTTGTCTTCACAGGACCACCTTTACACGTTCTTGTATTATGGCCCAGATGACCACATTTTCCACATTTGATATCCCCATATTTTCTTTTTAACTTCGCTGCACTAGGTGCTTCAGGGGGATCATTGGTCTTCTTCCTTTGTGTTTTAGGCCTTCCGGGTCCTCTCTTTAGAGGTGGTGGCTGGACTGCTTCAAGCCCTGATTGAGCCCAATATTCTTCACCTGGTACGGCCCCTAAGAATGGCTCATATGCTTGCTTCCACATTGCTGTGGAGTACCATTCGTGGACATATTCCTCCGCTGGCTTCCATTTCCTTGCCAATGCAGCACATGCATGCTTGCATGGGATGCCAGTTAGGAGTCCAAAATCTACTGTCTCTCATGTCTCTATCAAGTTTGTTCTATGCCTTGGGACAAATTACACCTCTGTACTTTTCAATCTTCTTTGTCATCCCCGTCCTCTTCCTCATTATGTAACCTCTAATTCCTTCAGCCATTGTAAGAATAGGTTTACCCCTGTAGTTGACAATCTCAGAGTTGAACTGTTCACACATGTTGTTGATGCAGCACTGAGATTTTGTAAACAAATTAAACGCAGATCTCGTCCAAGCTGCTGGTTCTTTTAGCCTTAACCATGCTGCTGCATACTTATTTATAGCATAGATTTTAACCATGTTCTTCTCTCACTCTTGCGTTGTATGTGACTTGGCAGCAGCCCACACCAGTTTTCTCAAGTTTGCATCTTTCCATCTCCTTGAGAAGTTGGCCCACACATGCCTCATGCAAAATCTGTGGGGTACACCAGGCAGCAACTGCTTCATTGCTGGCACGAGTCCTTACAATATAGACAGAATCAAGCGTTTCAACACCAAATTAATCAACCAAGACATTTAAAAAAATAAAATGACACAACATGATTGCTCATACCTTTTGTTGGTTTGAAATGAAATTGTATCCATGGTGGTGTGGATGACCAATATCCTCAATCAAAAGAGTGAGAAACCAGGACCATGTCTCATTTGACTCCAAATCGACAATTGCATATGCAATTGGATAGAATGACTCATTGCCATCCTGTGCTACAGCTGTCAACAATGTTCCCCTATAATAGCCTTTCAGAAAATAGCCATCTAACCCGATCAGCGGCCTACAGCTTCTCATGAATCCCCTCTTACATGCATCCAAGCACACATAGAAATGTTTAAAGACCGGTGGTGACTGAGGTGAAGATCTGGTCACACCCAATAACATGGAAGAGTTAGGGTTGCATCTCCTGAGTTCATGGGCATAATCCCAAATCTTGGCATACTGTACTTTCTCCGAACCTTCCACGTAATCCCTTGCAACCTTCAAAGCTCTATAGACCGTCATCTCAGCCACCTCAACTTCATAGTTCTCCTTCAAGATCTTCCATGCATCTTTCACTGTCATTTCTGGCTTTATTATAAGGTGGGGCACCAACTTCTTAGATATCCACCTTTTATTTGCTTGTTTGTTTGTTGTTCGCCTAGCACAACTGTGGTTCGGAGAGAATGTCTTGATCTGAAAACTTCATGTCTGATTGCTGTAAGAGCAGAAGATCTCCCATGGGCAGTCCTCATTGCACACTGCCCTAGCCCTATTCTTATCGTTCTTGATCCAGTAAACTTCTCTCCCCAAATGCACTGTATAGTCCTTCACGGTCTTCTTAAAAATATTAAGAGATGAGAACTCCATGCCAAGCTCAAAATACACCTCCCCAAATGCAGCCGTCTCATTATATTGTGGATTAACAGGATGCTGCCTTTCGTCCTCTTCGGAGTCCTCTGCTGCTGTGTCCAATTCTTCAGTCTCATAACCATCTCCCATGAATGGATCCTCATAAACCTCAAAGGTCCTGTATGCTGTTTTTCTTCTAGGTCTCTTGTATTTTTTTTTCACATGCTGGCTACTTGGACCACCAGCTGTTGGTGGCACATTCTTTGGCTGTACATCTACCTCAACGTCTTCGTTTAACACCTGATAGTCATCAACACCAAATTGCATCTCCGGCAGTGGCATATATGGCATGTCACCTGCACTATCAACATCATAGGGCTGGTCATAGGAATAACCGCCTGGATCACCGCTGTAATATTCGTCATCTATATCCTCACCTTCACCCTCACATTCACCTTCATTGTCTTCGTTCTCTTCATCTCTTTCCTCATTTGAGTCCTGCAAGTTCTCTTCACGAAGCACTTCTCGCACATATTCATCGTCTGTGTGCTCATCTTCCCCATCCCTATCCTTTTCGTCTACACTAGAGCAAGCAACCAACAATGTCTCATTCACTATGATAGGATTTTCTATCACTGGATGCAAAAAATAAAGCTCTACTTCTGTTGTCTTCAAGGCTTCACCTATCAACTCAATGACATCTGCATCCCCCTTCAATTGCCTTAGCCCTTCTCTCATACTCACACTCGGGATTAACCAAAAACACTCCAAGTACTTGTCATAACCATGCTCCCTGAACATCTCATCTATTATAGGGATGGAAACTAGATCTACATCTATATTCCACACATCTTCTTCACCCCCTATATACCTAATATCAACATCTTCTGAAAATTTACCCCCATGGTGAAGCACCAAGTTAATATAATGGGTCATGATGCTGTTACAGTAAAATCAACAATTCAGCAAATGGTTAGGCCATTAGTCGCATTATAGTCTAAATCTTTAGAGGTGGTGGCTGGACTGCTTCAAGCCCTGATTGAGCCCAGTATTCTTCACCTGGTACGGCCCCTAAAAATGGCTCATATGCTTGCTTCCACGTTGCTGTGGAGTACCATTCGTGGACATATTCCTCCGCTGGCTTCCCTTTCCTTGCCAATGCAGCACATGCATGCTTGCATGGGATGCCAGTTAAGTCCCATTCTCTACAAGAACAACTCCTTTCATGCAAATCAACCACTGCCTTGTTTAGAGGTCTATACTCAACCTCAAATTTGTCATAATTAGAGTCCCCCACCCATGTTGGAGTCCAAAATCTATTGTCTCTCCTCTCTCTGTCAAGTTTATTTTGTGCCTTGGGACAAATTACACCTCTGTATTTTTCAATCTTCTCTACCATCCCCGTCCTCTTCCTCATTATGTAACCTCGAATTCCTTCAGCCATTGTAAGAATAGGTTTACCCCTGTAGTTGACAATCTCAGAGTTGAACTGTTCACACATGTTGTTGATGCAGCACTGAGATTTTGTGAACAAATTAAACGCAGATCTCGTCCAAGCTGCTGGTTCTTTTAGCCTTAACCATGCTGCTGCATACTTATTTATAGCATGGATTTTAACCATGTTCTTCTCCCACTCCTGCGTTGTATGTGACTTGGTAGTAGCCCACACCAACTTTCTCAAGTTTGCATCTTTCCATCTCCTTGAGAAGTTGGCCCACACATGCCTCATGCAAAATCTGTGGGGCATACCAGGCAGCAACTGCTTCATTGCTGGCACGAGTCCCTACAATATAGACAGAATCAAGCGTTTCAACACCAAATCAATCAACCAAGACATTTAAAAAAATAAAATAACACAACATGATTGCTCATACCTTTTGTTAGTCTGAAATGAAATTGAAGAAGTTGGCCCACACATGCCTCATGCAAAATCTGTGGGGCACACCAAGCAGCAACTGCTTCATTGCTGGCACGAGTCCCTACAATATAGACAGAATCAAGCGTTTCAGCACCAAATCAATCAACCAAGACATTTAAAAAAATAAAATGACACAACATGATTGCTCATACCTTTTGTTGGTCTGAAATGAAATTGTATCCATGGTGATGTGGATGACCAATATCCTCAATCAAAAGAGTGAGAAACCAGGACCATGTCTCCTTTGATTCCAAATCGACAATTGCATATGCAATTGGATAGAATGACTCATTGCCATCCTGTGCTACAGCTGTCAACAATGTTCCCCCATAATAGCCTTTCAGAAAACAGCCATCTAACCCGATCAGCGGCCTACAGCTTCTCATGAATCCCCTCTTACATGCATCCAAGCACACATAGAAATGTTTAAACACCGGCGGTGACTGAGGTGAAGATCTGGTCACACCCAATAACACGGAAGAGTTAGGGTTGCATCTCCTGAGTTCATGGGCATAATCCCAAAACTTGGCATACTGTACTTTCTCCGAACCTTCCACGTAATCCCTTGCAACCTTCAAAGCTCTATACACCGTCATATCAGCCACCTCAACTTCATAGTTCTCCTTCAAGATCTTCCATGCATCTTTCACTGTCATTTCTGGCCTTGTTCTAAGGTGGGGCACCAACTTCTCAGATATTCATCTCTTATTTGCTTGTTTGTTTGTTGTTCGCCTAGCACAACTGTGGTTCGAAGAGAATGTCTTGATCTGAAAACTTCGTGTCTGATTGCTGTAAGAGAAGAATGTCTTGATCTGAAAACTTCATGTCTGATTGCTGTAAGAGCATAAGATCTCCCATGGGCAGTCCTCATTGCACACTGCCCTAGCCCTATTCTTATCGTTCTTGATCCAATAAACTTCTCTCCCCAAATGTACTGTATAGTCCTTCACGGCCTTCTTAAAAATATTAAGGGATGAGAACTCCATGCCAAGCTCAAAATGCACCTATCCAAATGCAGCCGTCTCATTATATTGTGGATTAACAGGATGCTGCCTTTCGTCCTCTTCGAAGTTCTCTGCTGCTGTGTCCAATTCTTCAGTCTCATAACCATCTCCCATGAATGGATCCTCATAAACCTCAAAGGTCCTGTATGTTGTTTTTCTTCTAGGTCTCTTGTATTTTTTTTTCACATGCTGGCTACTTGTACCATCAGCTGTTGGTGGCACATTCTTTGGCTGTACATCTACCTCAACGTCTTCGTTTAACACCTGCTCATCATCAATACCAAATTGCATCTCCGGCGGTGGCATATAAGGCATGTCACCTGCACTATCAACATCAGAGGGTTGGTCATAGGAATAACCGCCTGGATCACCGATGTAATATTCGTCATCTACATCCTTACCTTCACCCTCACATTCACCTTCATTGTCTTCGTTCTCTTCATCTCTTTCCTCATTTGAGTCCTGCAAGTTCTCTTCACGAAGCACTTCTCGCACATATTCATCGTCTGTGTGCTCATCTTCCCCATCCTTATCCTTTTCGTCTACACTAGAGCAAGCAACCAACAATGTCTCATTCACTAAGATAGGATTTTCTATCACTGGATGCAAAAAATAGAGCTCTACTTCTGTTGTTTTCAAGGCTTCACCTATCAACTCAATGACATCTGCATCCCCCTTCAATTGCCTTAGCCCTTCTCTCATACTCATACCCGGGATTAACCAAAAACACTCCAAGTACTTGTCATAACCATGCTCCCTGAACATCTCATCTATTACAGGGATGGAAACTAGATCTACATCTATATTCCACACATCTTCTTCACCCCCTATATACCTCATATCAACATCGTCTGTAAATTTACCCCCATGGTGAAGCACCAAGTTAATATAATGGGTCATGATGCTGTCACAGTAAAAACAACAATTCAGCAAATGGTTAGGCTATTAGTCGCATTATAGTCTAAAGTTTGAAACATTCTTGAAGAAAAAAATAACCAAAAAGCTGAAACATTTATGTGAAATGGGTATGAATTCCATTCTCAACCTGAGGGACTAAACTATCCCAAACAAATGCTACAACCCACAGATACACAAAAAACATGATGATCCAATTGCTCAACATCTCCATTTCCTAAGATATGGTGTCAGACCAATTAATTTACTAATGCAAATACAGCATTACAAGGCATAGCAGATGGCAGAGACTGCTATGTAATTGAAGACTCTCCCCCAGCAACCCTATATTCAACATGCAGTGTGCATGACATAAATGGTTCACAAGGTAACAAGCACAAACCATAACAATAAAGCTTAGGCAAAAAGATAAATTGAAAAAAAAAATAAGTGCACAGCTGGTGGGTGAAGTAATTACAAAATTCTAGAACAAGAAAGCTTAAGGACAAAGATGCATCACACAAATTTAAATTTAGAGTGGCTTAATAAAACCCATTCAACTGCACTACAAAGTATGTGGGATTGTTGAGAAAGAATAAGGACCTTCTTGTTTTTCTTTTCTCAAATGGTCATGATTTCTGAGATGAAAGCTTTTCCAAGATATTGTGTGGTCTATTAGTGAGGGATTTTAGTAATTTAGACAAACTCAAAGATTTGAGCTTCAATGCCATCATCTAATTAAAAACAAAAAACAAAAAGATTAAAATCTTCTTCACTTGGGTTCAGATTTCACTTGGGTTCAGATTGAAAGACAAATCCCAACACATATGCCAACTTTAGATTAACAGAATCAACACCTATGCGAATTACTCGGAACAAAGACAGCAGCATTAAGAGAAACCAGAGACATACCGAAATTTATACAAAGACAAACCCTAACACATAGAAAACCATGAAAGATGCCCTAACCACGAATTTAACCCTTAAAAATCTGCCTTACCAAATCAGAGAGTTCTTGCGGCACAGGAATTTCGATGGCCTTGGTCAGAGAGCTGGGCATAAACCACGAGCTTCTTCGAGATATGAAGTTCTCGCGATGTCCTTTGTCTTAGGGAGAATGGGGCTTAGGGAGGATGGGGCTTCTTCGGCTTTGGTGGCTCAGCTGGGCACCCTTCAGTGAAGATGAAGTTCAGTGAGAGATGGGGTTCAAGAAGCACTTCAGCCAAGTGCAGGGAGAAGAAGGGGATGAAGAAGGTCGACCCAGATGAGAGAAACGGCACCGCTTGAGGTCCAATTTGTTTATAATCCATGTCAGCAGCTTACCTGGCAAATAGAAATGCCACTTCAGTCACTAACGTGCCACATGTACAATTAACGGAGCCACGTCATCACTTCCGTAACCAATTAACGGACTACAATAACGGAGGACCAAATTGATATGGATGTCTAATCTTTCAGGGACTAAATTGTAATTATACATCTTTGGAGGACCAAATTGTCCGAACCCGAATCTTTCAGGGACCAAATTGTAGGTTTACTCAAGAGCTAAACTACTGCAGATAAAACTCAGTATGACAGTCGTTCCTATATTTCTCGAAATTACAGCACTAGCCTTGTCTTAGATGACATAGGGGATAACAAGTTGAATAAGCAGGGGGTTGAAACCTCTATTTCCATGCACTTAATTAGTCTTTCAAAGGACTCTGTCATCTAATGGCTACTTTCTCTGTTACAGTGTTTCCTCATTCCTAAGTAATGCTTCTCATAGCACATGATAATGTAAAAGCTGCTTTATTTTGGCTTACAGTTTTTAAAGAAAACATTAGTTGGGAAGAAAGTTGCCTATTTGATTGCTGCTAAGAGGTTGTGTTCCTTCCATTGAAATATTTCAGAGAAGTGCTTTAGTTCTTAGAGAAATTTTATGGGATGGAAAATCTGTGAAATCAAAATGTGTAAGTCAGGAAAAATAAAGCTGATTTATTGAAGCCTATAGTATACTTAAATTGGTGCTCATTATGTATTATCATAGCTTTTTGGCCTCTTATAGTGCTCACTTAATTTGATTTATGTTCATATGTTATAGAGATTATGCTGTAAATTATTGTTATATATCTTGTTACATGGTCGAGATAACATTCATCTATTGTATTTATCAAAATGTTGATGTGAATTTGTGTTGAAGCTTGTAGTTGAACCATTCATATTATTTCTTTCTCTGCAAGTTTGTATGATTCAATAAAAATCTTATATGAATATACTCTTAGTATTACTGATGTGATCACTTTAAAGTATTACTGCCTAACATTCTTGTTTTATTCTCCTTAGCACTTGTATTCCTTCTTTGTACTGCAGAATAGTACAGCTATATATACTTAGATCGTGTTGGTTTAGACTCTAGATTTATCTACTTGTGCAGATCCAGATCCAAATATGGAGATGGAGGCTTGTTTCCTTGTTCACAAATCACATATACAAGATCTGAAAAATGAATGCACTGATAAGAGATCACTTTCAAGTTATAAGTTGTTCAACCCCCATAGGCTCACTATAAATTCTTTGGCAAAAAGACAGCTTGCAGCCTTTGCACAAATATTGAAACATGATATTTCTCTTGGCTTGATGCTCTTCCCTTGGCTGGCAGAAAAACTTGTGCATTTGGTTTTGATGATTTTAAGACTATGTATTTTAATTTTTAAGTTTGAGATTTTCACTTATGAGTTGAGTTTGATGATTTGATTTTTATTCTCTATGTTTTCCTTTTGAATTTTTAATTTTGGAAGAAGCTTCGGTTAAACCAGTTCGACTAGGTGGTCTGACCGGTATTTTTTGCCACACCGGTTGGCTCACTGATCCGGTTTTTAAAACATTGGTTAAAAGTTTTGCCAAATCTGGAGGCCCAAATTAGAGGGCTTACAAATTATTATGCCGGGTCGGGTTGAAGCCCAAAGCTTTACCCAACTGCCCAATTCTCTCTTACCATCAAAGTGCCTCTCGCTCCGGCGAGGTGTGACCTAGCCAGAACCTGCGAGGGCTAAGATACACCATACCCAGTTCATGTACAGCTAGTTCAGCTCTTGCACAGCAGCACTGTTCCTCTCCCACCCAAAAGAACATAACAACACAGAAACAGATTGAATTCCTGCCTCAAATATTTTGTTTCATAGAGCGGAAAAAGGGACATTTTGAAGCATCTGTATCAGAAATTTTTGGTTGCAGAGTTGTACCAGTGTAAGAAAAAGGCTAAACAATGGGGAAAGCTTCAAGGGACAAGAGGGTATGATTGATGTGTCTTTCAAGTATAAGCTTCGCTACTTTCGTTTTGTGGCCTTTTATGTTTATCTGGGTTCTATTGCAGGATATTTACTACCGAAAAGCAAAAGAAGAAGGTTGGCGTGCTCGAAGTGCCTTCAAACTACTTCAGATAGATGAGGAGTTCAACATATTTGAAGGTGTGTGTCTTTTAAGGGAAACCCAGAATGTCCTTTCAAAACAACATTTTTGTTTTGTTGATTATTGAAAGCATGAATAAGTCTGTTGGTTTTAGTTTCACTTGAATTGTCTTATGCATAGATTGTTTTGTATCTCTATGTCCTAGGTTTGAGACTGAGAATGCAATCGGACCATTAGATATGAAACCTGTAACTAGGTATAGAAATGAAGAACCTGCAAATGGTTGACCATCCTTTTGCTTTACATTCTGTACTAGAAAGCTTTGAAATCTTGTTACTGTCAATATCAGAAGACTTTGGCAAGCCTCTTATTTAGCTCAACACAATGTGGAAACTTTTATGCGGGTGCCTATGTGCATATTTCTCTGTACAGGTGTATCTATGTTCACAAATTCAATCTTTCAACTTCTACACTACAATTTCTTTTGCAGGTGTGAAACGTGTGGTAGATTTATGTGCTGCCCCAGGTAGCTGGAGTCAGGTACTAGAGACTGAAATTATTATTGTGTTGGCATTTGAATTCTTGCCTAAAAGATGCTTTTGAACAGATGTAATTATTTTTTTATTCTTTGACTTTGTCTTGGTCATATGCAATGGCAAAAAAGCTCTGTTAAGATTTGCATCCTAATTTTTATTACTGCAAGAGCCAAGAATGAACACTATGATAAGTTGTATCCTAACAACTTATCTCTCTGAGTGCTACTATCCAACATAATCTGCAATATTTAGGGTGAGTTTTAGCTCCAAGCGTTGTATAACCCATGACCTCACCCTCTATAACTTGTTCTTGAAGGATGAAGAGTTGCATTTAGACCTAGAGGTCTTTATTATTGTAAAAAGATATAATTACATGATTTCTGAGTTGCAAAATTTCAAACTATACCAAACATTTGATCTTGTTGACCCTAGGAAAGAAGTAAAATGATAAGTACTAATGATGATAGCCCAAGATTTCAGTTGTTTGTGCCTATGAATTTAGAGATCTCATATGGGAACCACCTTAATCACTGTCTAATACTTAGTTTCTTATATGCAGGTTTTGAGTCGTAAATTGTATCTCCCAGCAAAGCTGGCACCTGATGCAAAGTAAGTTAGCTTTCTTTGGAAGTTCTGTGCTTCCTTAAGGATTTCCTTTATGTTAAGGTCTCACATCACGTCATTAAGAAACATCTGAATATATGCATGTTCGGATTAAAATCAAGCTAAATTGAACTCAAATTTGCTTTATGTGTTTTGGTTATGTGTATTAGATATAGTATCATTCTTGAGACTTCACCCAACATCTTAAGCTTTTGGGAGAGTTGGTTTCTTGACATGGTAGCAATGCCTCTTTGACCAAATGGTTTAGAGTTCTACCAAACAGTTTACTATACAAGATTTTAAGTTATGGTTGGAAAATGATTGTTTTATTTTTATCTGAGTTAACCTTTTGTTTGATCAATTATTGTATGAAAGCATTCTTCTTATACAACAAAAGCCTATATTCCAAGTATAGTTTTCTTTGGAATTTATAGTATTAGTGTGATTTTCTTAATTGCTCATGCATGTATGGTTTGCAAATCCAGTGATATCTTTTTGGTTACTTTAATGGTTTACAAGTGAATATTGATCAGGAAACCATAGTGATACTGAACTTTGAATTTTTTCTGACAGTTATTTTGAAACAGAATTACCAGTCATTTGATTAAATCACATAAATCACAGTGATTGTCCAAAACTCTTGGCTTTGTAACTGAAAATTAAAATCTAAGTCAGCACCTGACAGGAACTCAGTGGAGTGGTCACTCTTGACACAGACTGTAGAAATTCTGTATTGGCTTCCTTACCTAAATGGTGAAGGAGCTGGGAATTTATAGGGATTTGATACAACCAATTAATCCCTCAAAATCAGAAATAGTCTAATCTAGGAAATTACAAATAAATACAGCTTAATCTAAGGGATTTACAGCTATCCTATTAAATGAGCTATATATGGAAAGTCAATAATTCTCTTTGATTGTCAATCCTGATTCTCCTTGATTGTCAATCCCATAACTTTTGGGATTTCAACACTCTCCCTCAAGCTGAGGCATAGATATTAATCATGCCCAGCTTGCTTGTTAGTGCATTAAACCGAGGCTTAGGAAGACTCTTGGTAAGCACATCTGCAACTTGTTGTGCTGTGGGCAGGTACCGTAGATTAATGGTACCATTGTCGATCTTTTCTTTGATGAAGTGTCTGTCTATCTCCACATGCTTAGTTCTGTCATGATGGACAGGATTGTGAGCAATACTCACAACAGCTTTGTTGTCACAGTAGAGCTTTATAGGCATATAACTAGGAATCTGAAGCTCTCTTAACATGCATTTTAGCCAAATACCTTCACATACACCATGAGCCAAGGTCTTGTATTCAGCCTCAGCAGTACTTCAAGCAACCACAGATTATTTCTTGCTTCTCCAAGTTACAAGGTTGCCCCACATGTAAGTGCAATACCCTGAGGTTGAGCACCTATCAACTACAAAACCTGCCCAATCTGCATTAGTGAAGATTTCAACATATCTTGGACCTCCCCTTTTAAAAAATAGACCCTTTCCAGGAGTCCCTTTCAAATATCTCAAAATTCTGTAGACTGCCTCCAAGTGCCCTTCTTTAGGAGAGTGCATGAATTGGCTCACTACACTTACAGGGAATGCAATATCTGGCCTTGTGTGAGAGAGGTAAATTAATCTACCAACAAGGCACTGGTACCTTCCCTTGTCTATGTCACTGCCTTCATCCTCATCACCTAGTTTTTTATTAGGTTCCATAGGTGTATCTGCTGGTCCACAGCCCAACATACCGGTTTCTTGTAACAGATCCAGCACATATTTTTTCTGTGATATGGAAATACCGGTGTGGCTTCGAGCTACCTCCATTCCTAGGAAATATTTGAGGGGTCCTAGGTCTTTTAGCTCAAATGTTGTGCTGAGATATTTCTTCAAGAGTTGAATTTCTCCTAAATCATTACCGGTTATAACCATGTCATCCACATAGACAATGAGGATGGTGATTTTTCCGTCTACTGAGTGTCTGAAAAACATAGTGTGATCTGTTTGGCCCTGATTGTACCCTCTTTTCTTCACAACTTGGGTCAGCCTTTCAAACCATGCTCTAGGAGATTGTTTTAGCCCATAGAGAGCCCTTTTTAATTTGCACACCTTTCCTTTCTGCCCCTCAAAATCAGGTGGTATGTCCATGTAAACTTCTTCATTTAGCCTTCCATTGAGAAAGGCATTCTTCACATCTAGTTGGTGGAGTGGCCAATCTGAATTTGCAGCCAAGGACAACAGAACTCTTATTGTGTTCAGTTTGGCCACAGGTGCAAACGTTTCTTGATAGTCTATACCATAGCTTTGAGTAAAACCCTTAGCAACCAGCCTTGCTTTGTACCTATCTATGCTTCCATCACTTTTGTATTTAATGGTGAACACCTATTTACAGCCAACTGTTTTCTTCCCCGTAGGTAGGTTCTTGAGCTCCGATGTGCCATTTTTTTCAAGGGCATTCATCTCCTCTAAGACAGCCTTCTTCCATTCTGGTTTGGAAAAGGCCTCATCTATATTTTTAGGAATTTCTGTTTTGGAAAGATGAGCAGAAAAGGCACGGAATCCAAGGGATAAATTTTCCAATGAAACAAATTTAGAGATAGGATGTTGTGTACATGCTCTTACCCCTTTTCTAATGGCAATTCGGAAGTCTTCAAGGTTCTCCTATGGCTTTGTATGGTTCTCAGCTGGCTTTGCAGGGCTCTTAGTGCTACCAGAGCAAATATTTGGCTCAGATTCTTGGCCTTGCTGTTTGTCTAACTTATTTGCCTTTGAAGAAGGATTCCTTCTTGAATAAACAAGCATTTTTGGTTGTTCAGTTTCTGGTAGTGTCACAGGTTCAGGTTCTGGTTCTGGTTCTGGTATTGTCACAGGTTCAGGTTCTGTTTGACTATTTTTAGGAGGCATGGGATCCACACTTGGGTATGAGATAAGTAAGGGTGTAGGGTCAGAATGCAGGGTTATAGGTCCAGATTCCAGTTCTGTCTGTATAGGATCAGTAGGAGGTGTAGATTCAGGTTCAAAATTGGTTTCCCTACACTCAACTTCACCTATATTCTCCCCCTAAAGTTGAGAGGGGGGAAAGTAAGGGTCAGTTTCAAAAAAGGAAACATCTTTGGACACAAATAGACGTTTGAGAGTGGGGAATAGCATTTATATCCCTTTTGAGTAGGTGAGTACCCAACAAACACACACCTATGTGCCCTAGGATCAAGTTTAGACTGTCCAGGAAAATGAGAGTGAACAAAGGCCTTACACCCAAAATTTTTTGGAGTTAGAGAGGAAAACCTATAGTGAGGAAAGTTCTTTTGGAAGACCGGGAGTGGTGTATGAAGATTAAGAACTTTGGATGGCATTCGGTTTATGAGATAGGCTGCAGTTAAAACTGCCTCTCCCCATAGATAATTTGGTACATTCATGGTAAACATAAGGGACCTAGTGACTTCTAGGAGGTGGCGGTTTTCTCTCAGAAATCCCATTTTGTTGTGGAGTATGGGCATAAGAACTCTCATGAATTATACCATGGGATGTAAGATATTCCCCTAAAACAGAATTAAAATACTCCCTGCCATTATCAGTTCTTAAGGTTTGAATATTGGTGTGGAACTGATTTTGGACCATAGAGTGGAAGCTTTTGAAGGTGTGAGAGGCTTCAGATTTTTCCTTTAAGAGATATACCCAACATACCCTTGTGTGATCATCTATAAAGGTGATAAACCACCTAGCTCCTGAAATATTTTTAACTCGAGAGGCTCCCCAAATATCACTATGAATGAGTGCAAATGGGCGAGAAGCAATGTAGGGTTTCGCAGCATAAGATGCTCGGGTCTTTTTGGCTAATTGACAAATCTCACAAGAAAAAGAACTAGGATTCTCATTAATAAATAAGTTTGGAAACAAACTTTTGAGATACAAGAAGTTGGGGTGACCTAACCTACGATGCCACATCATAATTTGACTAGAATTAGAAACATTGGACACATTGACGGTGAATGCTTGTTTATTCAAAGAGGCATGCTTGTTCCAAAAGTAGAGTCCATCAGTCATACTAGCACTGCCAATCATCTTCCCCGAGATTTGCTCCTGTATAACACAGCAATTAGAGGTGAAATTAACACGGCATTTAGTGTCCCTAGTCAGTTTGCTAATGAATATTAGGTTACAAGATAGGTTTGGGACATGGAGAACAGATTTGAGGAGAAGATTATCAGTTAATTTAATTGTCCCAATACTAGCAACAGGTGATCTAGTACCATCTGCTACTCTTACCCGAAAATCATGTTTGCAAGGGGTATAAGCAGAAAATAGAGATGAGTTACCTGTCATATGATCTGAGGCTCCTGAATCAAATATCCAAGGAGCTGATTGTTCTAGGTCAGGGGTAGAAACAGAATTAGCAGTACCTTTTAGAGCTAAGGTGCACATAGGAGATGAGGAATGGCCAAGGATCTGGTGTAGAACCTCCAACTGCGACTTTGTTAACTGAACATTAGCAACATCCTCTCCACTGGATTCTTCATAGGTAACTTGATGAGCTTTCCCTTCTCTCTTGTTCCTTGGCTTCCAACCTAGTGGAACCCCATGGAGTTGGAAACAAGTGTCTCGGGTATGTCCAGTCTTCTTGCAGTGGCTGCATACAGTTCTTTCTCCATATTTTTTCTGTTTGTTTTCATTGTCTGTCCTGAATTTAGACTCTGAAAAGCCCTTGGTGTAAAGGGCAGAACTCTCTATTTGGCTAGTTTTAGGATCCTTCTTGTCTCCTAACATCACCCTTCTTCTGTTTTCTTCACGCCTAACCTCAGCAAATGCCTCTCCAATAGCTGGTAGAGGTCTTCTCCCCAAGATTCTGCCACGAACCTCATCCAAATCCTTATGCAAACCTGCTAGGAACTCATACAAGCGTTCCTTATCAAGGTGAGCCTTGAACTTGATGTGATCATCAACATCTCCCCAATCTGCTTCATAAAATAGATCCAACTCCTGCCATAATACCTTTAGAGAGTTATAGTAGCTGGTGACATCAAGATTGCCCTGCCGAGTGTCTTTGAGTTTAATCTTGATCTCAAAAACTTGGGAGTCATTCTCTAAATCAGAGTAGTTTTCCTTGACAGCATTCCATATGGTTTTTGCTGTCTTGAAAAGAAGGTAGGTTCTGTTGATGTGAGGCTCCATCGAATTGATGAGCCATGACATCACAATGGAATTGTTGAGTTCCCACATTGCATAAGTGGGATCATCAATTTTGGGCTTGCTGGCTTCTCCAGTGAGGTAGCCCATTTTTCCTCGGCCTCTAATCACCATAAGAACAGATTGAGACCAATGGAGAAATTTTTACCATCTAACTTGTGGTTGGTGGTGATAAGTGAGGGGCTCATAAGGGAGGAACTCTCACTCACCGAAGGGTTTGCCATGGAGGATTCAACTCCAGAGGTTGTTTTTCCAGAATTCTCCATGTTCATGGATCGCTGCTCTGATACCATGTAGAAATTCTGTATTGGCTTCCTTACCTAAATGGTGAAGGAACTGGGAATTTATAGGGATTTGATACAACCAATTAATCCCTCAAAATCAGAAATAGTCTAATCTAGGAAATTACAAATAAATACAACTTAATCTAAGGGATTTACAGCTATCCTATTAAATGAGCTATATATGGAAAGTCAATAATTCTCTTTGATTGTCAATCCTGATTCTCCTTGATTGTCAATCTCATAACTTTTGGGATTTCAACACAGACTGTTGCGTATTTCATCATGATGACGTGATCTATATCATCAAAGACATCTATTGCTTATATCATTTGTGTCATACCATATTTCAGTCATGACATGAGCATAAATATCCTGCTTCATCATGATATGCAGGGATGATGATCTTCCTCTTATTGTAGCTATTGATTTGCAGCCAATGGCTCCAATTGAAGGTGTTATTCAGGTGCAGGGTGATATAACTAACGCTCGGACGGCTGAAGTGGTATATACAGCAGTATTCCCTTAATTCTATCATCTGTCTTTAACTACAGTATGAAGACAAGTTAACTGTGGTGCATGTGTCTCAATGGAAAAATTTGTAAATGATAACATCTCCCTTGCACAACCAAATTTTTTCCCTTTAAATTCTGTTCAGATTGGCAGTTTGGATTAGTGTTATCTACAGAAGCAAGTAGACAAATATGTGTGATTTATTTTACCACTAAACATCTGCTGCTCCTGTTGGTAATCAGGACAAGTTTGAGATTTTAAAAACAGAACCCTAGAGGAGAGGAGAACAGCAGAAATGCTGACAAGACATAGAAGATACCAATTAGACTGAACTTGTACAGTAGAGGTGTACCTTAATAAACTATTTTGATCGTTTTGGTTCTTTAGTGTGGTCATCTGGGGGTTAACTTTAACATCATGAAAACCAAATCAATTCTTTTGTATGGATTTGCTACACACAAATATCTCTGTCGGTGGTCCTAAGATTTCTCCAAGGGTGGGTTGGAAGTAGTAGACAAGACTTGCTCTTTGGAGGCTGTTACATGTCCCTCAATTTGATTTCTTCAATTGGTTTTTACACCATAGCTTGTGAAACTTTTATTTTTCTTGTTTTCTTCAGGTCATTAGACATTTTGATGGTTGCAAGGCTGACTTGGTTGTGTGTGATGGTGCTCCAGATGGTGAGGAGCATGCATGGTTTAACTTCATAATCTTTTGATACATAATATTTATGGTTATGTATGTGTGAAGAAACCTAGCATCATTTTTTGTTTTGCAGTCACTGGGCTTCATGACATGGATGAATTCGTCCAGTCTCAACTGATACTAGCTGTAAGTATTCAGCTGTTGTTTATAAGAGTAAATGAGTTCTTTTAAAAAATAAAACATGAAAATTTTTGGTTTCCCTTTTGATAGTTTGTTTTCATCTAATTATTTTCTCCAATTGGAGATGGTAAAGAGTAAAAATCAAATGGTGCCCACTCTATTCTCTTTGTAATTTCTTTATTATCCTTCTGAGAAAATATGTCTTGATTTTCGCTCCTCATTTTCAACCAATCCTTTTTCACTCCTAATGAGCACACCCTAAGGACTGTATATGAACCACTACACATAGCTCAATTCCTTGTTTTGCATACAGTTTCATAATTATGTCTCGCTATGTTGGATTTTGTATTAAATTGATGCTAACTCAGTTACCCCATTGCAGGGTTTAACCATTGTCACCCATGTACTTAAGGNTTTCGCTCCTCATTTTCAACCAATCCTTTTTCACTCCTAATGAGCACACCCTAAAGACTGTATATGAACCACTACACATAGCTCAATTCCTTGTTTTGCATACAGTTTCATAATTATGTCTCGCTATGTTGGATTTTGTATTAAATTGATGCTAACTCAGTTACCCCATTGCAGGGTTTAACCATTGTCACCCATGTACTTAAGGAAGGTGGGATGTTTATTGCCAAGATATTTAGAGGAAAAGACACAAGCCTTTTATACTGTCAGGTATCTGCAATTTCTTTTTGCTGTTTAGGATTTTCAGCCCTGGATACTTGGGCAATGTTTGACATTGGCAAAAGTATGTTTTGATGTTATCTCTTCCCTTTCAGTTTAGCTTTTGCAATATCCATATAAAATGCTGCAGTAGATGTCTTTCTTCTCTGACACTTATATTTAACCAGTGAGAATGAAATTAGAAAAATTTGAAAACCATGGAAGTAATACAAATACTACCATATTTACAACTTTGAAAGCTACATCGTCACCTTTAGAAAAACCATATTTTTCTGTAGAAAAAGAATTCCTACTCTCTAATATGAGTTGAGTCTAAAGGAAAAGATGTGCCAACTAGATGATAACAATCAATCTATTTGTACTTTGTAGAAAAGGAACATCATGAGAGAGAGAGAGAGAGAGAGAGAGAGAGAGAGGGGGGGGGGGGATGGGGTGGCGAAGATTTTGTAAAAGTAAATACAATTTTTGAATTGATTCCACCACTAGTAGCATGCCTTTTATACAGTTAGAACCTCTCATGGAAGCATCTGAAATTGTAGTTGTCCTTGTGAAATTGTTGTGCAGTTCTACTTTCTGCAATCATGCTCATAATTATGGAAAAAGTGATTTAATAGCAAATCAGTAGCCTATATGAGGTTGTCATTTGTCCCTAAAAGTGTTGTAGGCTCTTCTTTCATACATCTTTTATTTTTTGCAGCAGCTTCCGTAAATCTTAATTTTAATGTATGCTTAGAATCATGATGACATATTCTGCTTCACTTTTCCTTTGCAGCTGAAATTATTTTTCCCTGTAGTGACTTTTGCAAAACCAAAAAGCAGCCGTAATTCCAGCATAGGTAACAATTATAGTTTCTCCATTTCTCACTATCTTAATTTTCCAGATTTATTACTCGTGACTTTCTCTAGGGGGATTTACCATCAGTTTCTAGTTGTGAGTTGTCATTCCATTCTTTGTTTTTCTAGTGTATTAGTGGTTAAAGAAGATGCCACTTCTAAAAATTCTGTTGTCAAAAATGTAAATAACTTGATTATGACACTTGTTGACTTGAGCACCTACCCCTGCCCGCCAAACACCCGACAATTTCAAGTGCCTACACTAGTTTTGATCTCACTGACTATGCTAAGAAAGTGGTTTAACATCATAGGAAATAGTTAATACTAATTCTTAGTGTTTTATCCCTACAGAGGCCTTTGCAGTCTGTGAAAACTATTCCCCTCCTGAAGGATTCAATCCAAAAGATCTGCATCGCCTGCTTGAGAAGGTTGGAAGTCCTTCTGGGGTAGATGATAAAGGTATATTCAGATCCCTATAGTAAATGTATGGGAAGTCATAGAACAAATTCTGCTTCTAAAATTCATTCCTTAATCCAATTTATGCACAAGCGTCATCCTCTAAGAAAAACATCTTTTCCTGAAATTTATTTCTTGATGCATTCTTATTTTCATGGTGCCAATCTCAAGCTTTTCCTTTGTGGCTACAACAAAACTTGTTTGCAGATTGTAGTAGTGGGTGGTTGGAAGGCCCTAATAAGGTGTACATTCCATTTCTCGCTTGCGGCGACTTAAGTGGGTATGATTCTGATCGTTCATATCCTCTACCTAAAGTTGCTGAGGGAACATATCAAAGCTTGGATCCTGTACAGCCCCCAATTGCCCCTCCTTACAAGAGAGCTCTGGAATTAAAAAAGGCCTCTAGTCAAGGAATCCGAGAACTTGAAAATCTCTCCTTGGATTCTTAATGCTATTCACTGTTTTTCATAATGTGAGGGCCAACCAATTTGGAATTTTGTTTCTTCTTACCATGATATGATTAGTGGATAGACAATTATTAGCGTACGTGTGAACTTTAACCCTTTTTTAATGCTTGTACCATCATTGCCTGCCTGGCTTGCCCTTTTTTGTTCTCAAATTTTCAAGTGTTACAAATTCTTTATAGGTAACTCTCCAAGCTTATGACTGTTCCACTGGATGACGGTACATTGTTGCTTTAAAGAAATTCTTTCCACAAAAACAAAGCAAAAAAGAAAGACAATTCCTTGATACAGTTGTTGGGTCAACACTTTTCTTTTTTCATAGCTCACTGTGACCATTGCCTCTGGCCATGTCTGTTGGAGTGGTATGACTTGTATAGCATATTGGGTTCCCTGAGCAATGGGCAAACTGGGATGCATTTCTCTGGTCAAAATTTTTTTGTAAGGTGGATATCAATTGGGATATTCACTAATTTTCTTCAAGATGTGATTCTGACAGTGACTTTTTGAATAGAAAATAGTAAGAGGCCTAGCTATGCGAAGATGCTCCTTTCTATGAGCTGTGTGGTTGGTGATGTATCTATCACAAGAATTTTCAGCATATTGAGTGGTTAGTTCTTCCCAGGTCCTGTACGCATTAAAATTGCTAGTGCCCTAATTAATTGTAGTTGGTTATGTAACATCAAGATTATTTCATTAAGATATTTTGTTTGAAAAATGAGCATTTTGGTACAATAATGATCATTCTTTTTTCTTTAAGATCCCATAAATAAACATTCAACTATGTATTTTTTTTAAAAAAAAAAAAAGTTTACCTATAATTTTAGGTTTGAACACGAAACAAGCGCTCAATACTACAATAATAACTAGGACCATTGTAGGTACTACAATAATAACTAGGACCATTGTAGGTGTAGTGTAAGCAATCGCTTTGGTCCAAACCTTACCACATGCATTCTCTCTCTAAAATGGCAGAAGTCTTCAAATTTTAGCCGTTATGAGTTCTCTTTGCTGTAGTTCAAATTGTAATCCGTTCACCATAGTCCCTACTCCCTACATCTGAACTATAGGACATTGATCAAATACAAAATAGAAAAATAAAAACTTGTCATTATATACCAAGAATATGGCCATGAGAATCAATAGAAACAAATTCCAATGGATGAGAGAGTGCAGTTTGCTATTCTACAACAAATGAGGTAATGTTTCAAATGGGAATTCTGTCTACTGAAAACTTCACTAATCCTAGAGAAAGTGCACAAAGGAGTAACTTCTATTTCTACTTCATGAACATTTTAATGTAAAATCAATAAAGCATAACCTTCTCATTAATATACATCCCTAGCTAGCAACCTTGCAAAACTTTCTTTTTAACAAGAAACTGCAGAGAAACTCAACTCAACTAGGTCTCTCCCTAGAGGAAGAAGAATGTAAGAACTCAATGCAATCTTCTACTGCTTCAGCTCTATGTGAATCAGTGTGATCTGATGAAGAACGTGACCTCACAAAAGTAGATGAAGAAACCTTATTACGAGAGGATCTCCTTCTCATAGATACAACTCTTATAGCTCTTGCCACCTTTGCTCCTAGCCGGAGTAGAAATCTCACCGGCGACAATCTTGCTTCTTTTGGCAATCTGAAAGTCCATGTTCCAATGATCTTCTTCCTATTTCCTAATACTCTTCCACCGCCGCCACCATTCTTGAGAAACATGGTTGGCTTCTCATTGACATCAGGACTAAAACACACTCTTTTGCTTTTTCTTGACATTTCAACAACAATATGAGGTTTCCAATTGCAGAAAAGCAATTATTTCAGCTTTCCTTTATGTGTAATGGAGAGAGGGAGAGACCGAGAGACAGGGAAACAAAGGAGAGGCACAGAGGTGGGAGTAGTAGTAAGAGGGGACAGTGGGATAGGATCCTAGGAAGTATATATAGATGAGCCAATTTATGGAAACAAGCTACACCTAGTAAAAAGGGAAAGGTATAGTAGATTCAAAGTAAAAGACTTATGAGAGTGGTGTTTAGGCCTAGTGGTAGAAGATATGTGGTTAGGTATTTAAATGTTGTCTTTGTCCAAGTAAATTTATTGTAGCCAAGTTCTAATTTTAGGGCCAAACTAAAAGGAATTTTCTCTTGAATCTTCTAATTCTAATGTTGCCATCACCAAGGTAAATTTATGGGCCACAAGTTTGAATATTATTATTGGGACCAAGCAATTGGAAATTTTCTCAATGATCCCCTATTTCTAATTTTATCGGTTAAGTTGACTTTATTGGAGCCAAGTTGAGATATTTTCTTTGCGAACTGATTATTAGGAATTTTCTCTTGGATTTTTTTATTATGATGTGAATGACCCATATTTGACTAATTTGGCAAAGAATTGACGGACAATGTGATTATTCGAGAATTAAAGTAACACCGAAAATAAATTAATGATTAAAATGACAATTGAAAAATAATTCAATAAAAAAAATTATTTTACTCATTTTCTTTCATTATAACATGAATGACATATATTTAATGAGGTGAGAGATATAATTGACTTATCATGGACCTAATAAAAATTACAAAGAGAGATGTGTCAAGAAAATTTAGAAATATAGGGACATTTCAAACTCAAAAAATATGGAGATGAGACATGCACATGGACAGTTGTGATTGATGGGGAGGCCTACTAATGTTAAGCTAACTGTGGAGACAAAGTCTGAACAGCAAGAAGATTGAGTGAGAATTTCAATTTCTCAGAGATCAAGAAGAAAAAGGGGTTTTGGTCAAAAGACAGAGTGGTGGAGCCAAGAAGACTTAAGAGGGAGACAAAGAGTGAAACTGTTAGGGTTGGTAAAAGGAAGTTACAGAGACAGAGAGGAGGGAACCACTTGATACTCTTCTAATCAGCGTTGCTTTTTAGGTTGTATTTGCAGGGCCTACCCTTTCTTTTTTGCTACCCTTTGCTTCTGTTTCTGAAATCTGAATTCTAGATATCATGGCCCCCCATATGCCTCTGCAACAAAAAGAAGAGCAAGAGAGGGAATATGTTTGAATATGGACTTGGCGTGAAAATTAGGGAATTCATTAATCAAGTTTTCTTTCTTTCTTTTTTTTTTCCTTTCTCTACACTGCGTGGTGTAGAAGGAAGTATTCTTTAGGGAGAAAAACGTGCCTCCATTAAATGCCATCAAATGGAGTTGGAGTATTTTTTTTTTTCTTGTTCTTACCTTTTGACCATTATGATCTTCAAATCTTGTCAGAGCACGACATTGTCATGTTGCTTTCATTTTAACCCCAAACAAGTTATTTCAATAAATTAATGGACCATAATTTACATATTTTCCAGTTTAACCCCATGGAATTTTCACCTAGATGATATATGATGCCTTTATTCTTGTGTCTTGTTTAATTGCATAGGCATCATAATGCAGTATGTGGAGATGATAATCATGTTATTTCCTCAATTATTTATGTATTTTATGATTTAGGGTCTAAGGTTTGTAAATAAAAAATTAGGGCTAAATTATGAGTGATTAAGAGACTTTATGATTACTTGTTTAGGTCTTAAAATATTTAATACAAAGGTGTATTAAGACTTTATTTATATCTATATTAAAATTTGTTGTTTATTCCTATTAGGATTACTTGTTCTAAAGGATTAGTTATTCAGTTGCCAATATATAAGGTACATTAGTCATTTAGTTTCACAGTTTTGATGATTTGATAATACACCCCATTTTATATCATGAATTCGTGATTGTTTTCTTGAGAAACTACGGATTTCATTTTAATTTGAGGCTAAATACGATTTCTCTTCTTTCTACATCACATCATACACCAAGAATGTTTCGTAAGAATTAAAATGTAAAAAATAAACAAAAGTAATATATCTACTCTCCAAATTTTGGTGGTTTTGGATACTTTTTCAAAACTTGTAAACTTTTTAAAACACAGGTTAGTCCAATATATATTAATTTAAGTAGTTCATAACGGGTTTGATTGATTCAACTTTTAATATGACTCAATACTATCAACCAAACTGTTCTTATGGCCGGTCATTGATCTGACTAATCATACCAGAAGATCCAATCTAGTTTTTAAAACACTTATTTACACATTTTATGACTTGATGTTGTGGAGGTTTTCACTATTTTCCTTACACTCTTCCCATTTTTATCTCTAATAAGAGCATCTCGAATTATCTTTCTTCCTCGTCTCTTCTTATTTTATTCTTAAGTTTTCTTATGTGTGAGAGAAAATGCATCAATATGAACAAAAATACTTGAGCATAGAAGAGGGCATTTTGACACAAATATTACATTTTGTAAAAGTATTTACCTAAATATTACAACTTTCAAACTATTTACACAAATATTACACTTTTTAAAAATTCAAAAATTAAAAAAAAAAAAAAGATTTTCAGACACGTGGGTCCCACCGAACACGCCGTGGGCCTCACGACGTGTCCTAATAGGCAAAATTCGTCCATTGTTCCAGAGTTGTGGGGCCCATGACGAATTTTGTCTTATTGGGACATGCCGTTGGCCTCACGGCGTGTCCGGTGGGTCCCACGTGTTCGAAATTTTTTTTTTTTTAATTTTTAAATTTTTAAAAAGTGTAATATTTGTGTAAATAGTTTGAAACTTGTAATATTTGGGTAAATACTTTTACACAATGTAATATTTGTGTCAAAAAGCCCATAGAAGAGGCTAGACAACTTGCATATCTTTTTGGCCTACTCCCTTCCTTATAAATAGCATGTACTTTCAGTAGTATAGACTATAGGTAACTTTTTGGCCTCCTAGGGGTGTTAAGTTGGTTCGGTCCGTTGGTTTTCACCAAAATTCCAACCGAATCGGCCTTGAAAGATCCTTGCGAAAGTGGAGAAAAGTCAAAGGAAATTAATGAAGAACCAATCGGTTCAGTTGAGGTACGGGTCGGTTATGGGCGGTTCAGTTTAGTCTGTTTTTGGTCAGCTTTGGGCTTTTATTATTTCATTGAGCAGAGGTTTTGGGCTTCTGATGTTGGGCCGTATTAGCTTTTTTAGAAAGTTTTTAGGCTTTTTCGTTTCTTTTTTTCTCGATGAGCCCAAATAACAATGAAAATGACTTTAAGAATCACAAAAAACAAAAGGAACAAGTTCAAATAAAAACTGTGAACATGTAATTCTAGATAACGGGTGTTGGTTTAGTTAGTCAAAGGGTTTTAGTTTAGGGCTCTACATCTCTCAAGTGTCAAGTTTGAACCCCTTTTGCAATTAACAAAGTCGTTTGATAGACATCCTTGCACGGAGAGATCCTCTAGTGCCTAGAGACTAATTAAGTAGTTTTCTCTAAGAGTTAACAATATCTTAGAGGTAATCTTATAGGAGAGTTTTTATTTGTCCTTTCGTGAATCCCCAAATATGTCACTAGCGTCATACTTGATAGTATTAGAGTAACATATTCTTATTACTATTTTTTTTTATCAAAAAGTTCACTAAATAATGTACGTATGTAAATATTTATAAAAAAAATACATATATGTGTATGAGGGTCTGTTTTCGGTTTGGTTTTTGAAATTTCATAAAAGAAACCGAACTGAACCCATTGAGAGAGGATAAAATTGGATGAAAACAGTCGGTTTCATTTTTTTTTTTTTCTGAGTGGTGGGGGAATAGGGAGTGGGAGAGTTTTCTGGGTTATGTAATCTTAAGGTACATATAGAACTTTCCATTTGGAGAATGTACAATTCAGTTATTAAACCAAAGGTTTAAACGAAAGAAACTTGAATAGCTCGCAATCACACACTTTCCTCCACAACCAATGGAAGAAGGATTATTGAGCTGCTTGCTGATGTATTTCTTCATTTCCAAGCTTCCTTTTAATGCGTTAACGTTCATAAACTTCCAACTAGATTTTCGTTTTACTATTTCTTGTTTTGGTTCAAGTTATCTTAAAAAATGAAGAAGGGACAACATTACACGGAAGAACAATTTCTTAAAATTTTGACACTTCTTGAAGACAAATTATATTATTTCTTAATTCTTGTTATAAATTAAATAATGTCAAGATCATCGAGGCAACTCGAGTTGTCATACGCATATATATAAAAAAATAAAAAAAAAATTATAGTTAATTAGTCACAAANTCCTCGTCTCTTCTTATTTTATTCTTAAGTTTTCTTATGTGTGAGAGAAAATGCATCAATATGAACAAAAATACTTGAGCATAGAAGAGGCTAGACAACTTGCATATCTTTTTGGCCTACTCCCTTCCTTATAAATAGCATGTACTTTCAGTAGACTATAGGTAACTTTTTGGCCGCCTAGGGGTGTTAAGTTGGTTCGGAGATTTGGATCCAGTCATGTCACTTGAGTCATGTTGCTTAGATCTGAGCCGTCCATTTCATTAAAACTCATTTCAACCATTAAATATTAATGTGTTTTAATGGTTGAAATGATCTTAAATAGAATAGACGGCTTAGATCTAAGCAACATGACTCAAGTTAACATGATTGGATCTCTTCCCTTGGTTCGGTCCGTTGGTTTTCACCAAAATTCCAACCGAATTGGCCATGAAAGGTCCTTGCAAAAGTGGACAAAAGTCAAAGAAAATTAATTAAGAACCAATCGGTTCAGTTGAGGTACGGGTCGGTTATGGGCGGTTCAGTTTAGTCTGTTTTTGGTCAGCTTTGGGCTTTTATTATTTCATTGAGCAGAGGTTTTGGGCTTCTAATGTTGGGCCGTTTTAGCTTTTTTAGAAAGTTTTTAGGCTTTTTCGTTTCTTTTTTTCTCGATGAGCCCAAATAACAATGAAAATGACTTTAAGAATCACAAAAAACAAAAGGAACAAGTTCAAATAAAAACTGTGAACATGTAATTCTAGATAACGGGTGTTGGTTTAGTTAGTCAAAGGGTTTTAGTTTAGGGCTCTACATCTCTCAAGTGTCAAGTTTGAACCTCTTTGCAATCAACAAAGTCGTTTGATAGACATCCTTGCATGGAGAGATCCTCTAGTGCCTAGAGACTAATTAAGTAGTTTTCTCTAAGAGTCAACAATATCTTAGAGGTAATCCTCTAGGAGAGTCTTTATTTGTTCCTTCGTGGATCCTCAAATATGTCACTAGCATCCTACTTGATAGTATTAGAGTAACATATTCTTATTACTATTTTTTTTTATCAAAAAGTTCACTAAATAATGTACGTATGTAAATATTTATAAAAAAAAATACATATATGTGTATGAGGGTCTGTTTTCGGTTTGGTTTTTGAAATTTCATAAAAGAAACCGAACTGAACCCATTGAGAGAGGATAAAATTGGATGAAAACAGTCGGTTTCAGTTTTTTTGAGTGGTGGGGGAATAGGGAGTGGGAGAGTTTTCTGGGTTATGTAATCTTAAGGTACATATAGAACTTTCCATTTGCAGAATGTACAATTCAGTTATTAAACCAAAGGTTTAAACGAAAGAAACTTGAATAGCTCGCAATCACACACTCTTTCCTCCACAACCAATGGAAGAAGGATTATTGAGCTGCTTGCTGATGTATTTCTTCATTTCCAAGCTTCCTTTTAATGCGTTAACGTTCATAAACTTCCAACTAGATTTTCGTTTTACTATTTCTTGTTTTGGTTCAAGTTATCTTAAAAAATGAAGAAGGGACAACATTACACGGAAGAACAATTTCTTAAAATTTTGACACTTCTTGAAGACAAATTATATTATTTCTTAATTCTTGTTATAAATTAAATAATGTCAAGATCATCGAGGCAACTCGAGTTGTCATACGCATATATATAAAAAAATAAAAAAAAAATTATAGTTAATTAGTCACAAATACAAGCCTGCTTGAGCCATTTTTTCCTCCTTCATGTACTAAGCAAAGAAAAAACAAAAAAAAGGAAAAAGGGAAGTTACTTTGTTTATTGATGTAAGTTAAACAATGTTAAGAAAACCACAACTCATATAAGCACACACTTTATCTTAAGATAAAAGCAAAAAGAAATTTTTAAAAAAAGTAGCATGACATAATTCTTTCTCCTTCATTTTTTGTAAAATTATTTGAATTTATGCCTTATTTCTTTCAAGTTGATCCTCGAATGTTTTCTAACACCCACATCCTTGTATTCACACATTCCATATGGTGAAGAGTGAGACTTGTTCTATATAATTGGACAAAGAATATAAGCCGTATCTCTTATAATATGGAAGGAACATATAAAACATAGCTTTAGATATTAACTAGCTTGCAGATGCCCACTAATGACATTACGTAGGAATCCACATACAAATTTCAAGTGCTTTTGTTTACGAAAGCCAAGTTGACAATACAAGATTTGACTTCATTAGGTGGGAAAGTTGTTTTTATCTTCTTTCACGAGTGATGCAAAAGAAGACAACCATATCTCAAACTTGTGATCTCTCAATATTTTTAATGCATAAACTTGTCCATTCTACAATATATATATAAAATTAATGCAACTAGCAACTATTCATTTCCTAACAAACGAGTTTTCTTTGTATCTTCCCAATTAATATCAATTAAGAAATTTAGACGTCATTCTTGGATTAGGTTGAATGGGAACTGAATTATTGCTTGTGACCCACATATTGCAGCTGTTAAACCCTTGTGGTAGTAAAATAAGTAGTGGAGCTTGAAGAATATTCAATGGAATATATTCCTAAGATATTTTTCACAAACTCCAATTGCTATTTTTATATAAGCCAATCAACTTAGAATCATCATTAATTGAAAGCTACCATTCCCATTAACTTTAATCTTTCCTTTAGCAGGTTCAATGAAATTTAATATTCATATAAAAGCATAGAATATTATATATCTCGATACATAGATTATAAAAGAGGAAACGTCCATGACGATCCTCCTTCCTATTGTTAATTGCAATAAGACAACGATGAAATGAAGTAGATAAATAATAAAAAATAAAAAAATAAAAAGAATGGCAGTCCAAGTTGATATGGACATTTTTGTTGGAGTATTTCTTTCTATAAGTTGAGACTAATTGTTAATAGTTTGGTTTTATTTATAAAATTAGCTTAAAAGATGATCAAATATTGGAAAATTAGACAAACTCACAATTCTTTGTCGGCATTGTGGATTTGGACTTGTGACACCTTGATTGGTTTCATGAGGTTGGGTATCATGTATATTGGTTGGGTCCTCTTTTTACTCCATACCGTTGTAAAGACTACGGTTTTCGGAGTACACAAAAAATTTTCCATTGAGAAGCACATATCGAATAAGAGTAGGAGAGGAAGCCCTATGCAATCTATGTTCATATGAGCATTGGAGTCATATAAGATCCAAATCACATATAAATTAAGGTATGTTTTTCTTAAGTTTCATGTGCTATCAAAGTAGTACATTAGGCCAATGAAAGTAAGTCAAGTTAGATTAGATGTATTATTTAATTCTTTTAACCCACTCAATGTTATTTTTTCATGTTGTGTAAAACTTTAACGCAAGTGTATGTTATCGTTTTCAAGCAATAAAATGATAGTAGAGTATTGTCTCACAGAGACTGTGGCTAATAAGTACCAAAATTAGGTGTATTTCAATTTTATTTAGACAATTAAGAAAATCAAGATTTGATATCAAGCAATAATTAAAATGCAAGAATAGTAAAAGAGGTTGAAATACGAATGAGAAATATCTAGGACTTTCGATTTTACCATAGCTATTCTGATTTGTTATCACTATTTCATTAACCAAGAACAATCTTCCTAATTGCTAGCCAAGAACTTTAAATTATTTATTAGCCTTTCCCAAGGTCAAACTAAAGTATCTCTAAGTAATGAACTTACTATATTCCTATGTAAATTACGAATAACTTAGAAATTCATTTAATTCTTTGTTTCTCTTTAATTGACTGTATAGGCCATGGAGATATATGCAACCTATGTTCTTAATTCCTAGGATCTTTAATTACAAATTACCTCTCAGTCTCATTGCAATTATCTAATCAACTAATTGGTAATCAAGCAATTAGAAACATGAAGAATTGAAAAGAAGAAGATAATTAATAAAGATGTCATTGAATTAAATAAATAGAAAATCACAAATCTTCCTAGCTAGGCTACATCATAGCCCTAGAAGGGAATTTAGTTCATAGTAGAAAAATAAAGCATGATTGAATAAATTCTAGACATAAGAGAGAGAGGAAAAGAATAAAACTTGGTGTAAAAACCCGGATTTGCCGCTGCCAATCCGTTCTTCAATCATTGCCTTGCCTCTTTTCTCTCCAAAAAGTCCAAGAAGAAGTCCCTAAACTAAAGCCTAAAAGTCCTATTTATACTAGTTAACAAAAGCCCTAATTGAATTAGGAAACAAATTTACGTCTAAAGAATTCAAGCTCAAGCGCTGCTGCCCTTGGGTTTGGGCGCAGTAGCCCTTGCTCTCTGTGCAAAGTGCTCCAATTTTCAAACAACAAGCGATGGGGCTCTCATTTTCGGGCACAGCTACTCTTAGGTTCTGTGTGATGCGCGCATGACAGGGGCTGGGGCGCTTGAAAGTGAGGGCAGTTGGCCTTGGTCTCTGGTTGAAATGCTTGTGAGAATTGAAGAAAAACTTGGCACGAGCGCAGCTGCTCTTGCTCTTTAGAGTTGGGGCTCTTGCACTCCGGAGCTTTTGCCATTCTTTTTCCTCCAATTTCATCTCTTTTACTTCAAAACATAAAATATTTCCAAATCTTTTAGGCCTAAAAAAGTAACACAAAAATATATTATTTACTAATAAAACTTCTCAAGAACATATAAAATATTAAGCTAAGAACATTTATAAAATGGATATAAAATCCGCTCAACATTTCATTAGTCTAGTGTACTACTTTTAGAGTACACACAAATTTCTCCTTTTTATCCCACTGATAGTAGTTGTGAGGTAAGCTTTCTCTAGTATATTGCTCAACTTGGCTCAATTTCCATGTGCTTATTGAGGGTAATTAATGAATGAGCTATCCGTTTACACATCATAATTTAGACTCACACCTATATACATTTATAATATATTTTAGTTTAATTAATTTTACTTAAAAATTTTATTATTTTAAAAATACTTACACATATATACATATTTCTATACATAAATATGAACCTTAAATTTTAAAATAATGTGTCAGTAATATTATTATGAACTAAATTTATGACCAAAATTATTGAAAAAATAGGTCCCCCATTTAACATGTTGGAGCAGTACCCATTGTAGACATTGTATTTTTTCTAAGAATGTTACATATTTTTTTAAAAAAAATTATTTTTATTTAAAATTTGAAATTTATGTTTTCAAATAAAAAAAATATGATTTTTGAGGTCTTCAAGGTTCCATTTAACTTTTGGATTAAATTTTTGGTATTTGGTTTCATTTCAACCTAAGTTTTCAGGCCCCTTGAGCCTATTTTGCTTTAACCAAGTTTGGAGCCTCTCAGTCCATTTGATTTTCTTCAAATATTTGGACATAAAAATTATAATTTTTTAGGCTTTTAGTGATTTTGGATCAAAATTCATGTTTTAGGCTTAGCCCGTTTTGCTAAAACTTTAGTTTGGGATCCTTCGGGCCTACTTAATTTTTGTTTTCTAAATGTTTTGGTCCAAATAAATGAGAGATGATTGCTAGACTATTTAATATATTTGAGGTTTTATTTAGGTTCAATGAGACTAACTTAGGTCCAAGGTTAATCCCTTTCGGCTCACTTTGACCTAATTTGGCCCATTAATATTTTATGACTTTTATTTTTAATCAAAAATAAAATAACTTTGTAGGAATTCTAGAGGTGATTTTTGGCTAAGCTAAAGAGAAGAATAGATGTTGCATGTGCTTTGCAAGTACTAAGGAAAGTGCCAAGAAGCTTTCTTTTAGGGTTTCTTGTTTTATTTCAACAAAAATAGAATTAGTATAATTATAAATATGAAAGGAGGTCAGCTAGGATTCAAGGAATATTTCCAAGCATAAGTGAAAATATCTAGTCTTCATGAAAGTTGTTTGTGCAAGGCAATTTTGAGAAAATTGCTAATTAGAGTTTCTTAACCTTATTTTTGCATAAAATAAAAATACAAATTGAATTGGCTGAAATGTGTAATTTGGCTAGGGCATTTTGAAGAAGAATTATTGGCTTTTCCACATGGCAAAGCTATAGGAAAGTGGGAGGAATGTGCAAAAGGGGTAAGAAATGACCAAACTACCTCCAATGTGCTCATCAAGTTAAGAGGGCTAATTGCATAAGAAGAAAAATAGAGAAAACCTCTCACAATATGCTCCCAAGTTGAAACACAAAGAATGAGAGAGTTTTGAGAGAAAAAAGATCAAAAGAGCTAAGTTGGGAGAAAATAAAGAGAGAAATGGTGAAAGCTTGAGAAACTTCAAAGTATTCTTATGTTGCTCTTCCCATTTTTAAGAAGAAAAGGAGAAATCAAAGGAGCTCTAAGCTTCTTGAAGGTGGGTTCAACCATTTTGAGCAAGAAGAAGTGAATTTCTTGAAGAACTTTATGTAATCTTTATCATTATCCTCTATTCTTTTGGTTTTTCATATATGCTTGGTTGAATTCATGGTAAAATATTTGATTTGTCTTATTTTCTCCTTAAATGCCTCTTTTTCTTTTGATTTTACTTTGATTACATGTTCTTCATATTTATTTGCTTCATTTTCATGGTAAATGTGCAAGGAACATGTGTATTTTTTAAAAATCCTTTTGAATCCTTTAGTTTTTGCTTTTAATCTTGCTTATTTTGGATATTTGGCTTTTGTTTCTTCCTTTTTCATTTTCGATTTTAATTGGCTCTTTGAGCATATTTAATTTTTGAAAGTTTTAATCATGTTTTGGTTTGATTTTAGATGAGATAGTTTATCCTTGCATGTCTTGCTTTTGGGTTTTCTTGATTTGGTTTTATATTATGCATTTTTAGGTCTGACAGTTTTCTCTGACAACCATTGGTTTTAATTTTATGTTTGGGGCTGTAAAACTCTGATTTGGGTTACTTTTTATCTTTTAGAATTAAGAGGCGTGTTTCTTTCACATATATTTTTCTCAAAATTTATGCATATGTACCTTGCTCTCAGTATTTAATTGAAGTTGACTATTTTTCTATTACTACGGGTTTGTCAGTTTTCCTTAGCAACCTTTTGTGTTTATTTTCTAAACATAGTTGTAGAGCTCTAATTTGCATGATTCTTGTTTTTGTATGATCTTGAGACATATGTATTTCCCATTTGTTCCCAGTTTTGTTTTGAAATTGTTAGTTTTCCTAGCACTGTTGGTTTTCTGGTCAATTCTGATAGTGCTTAGTTGTTTTGTTATAACTGGAGCTGCAGGGTTCCATTTTGCATGATTTTTGATTCTTTAGATTTATGAAACAGGTATCTTTATTATATATAAATTTGAGACCAAATATCCAAGGTATCCATTTCCAAATTTTGTTTCAAAGTTTTCTTGTTTTCTGTCCCATAATTTTCATGTTGCCCTCTTTACATCTTGATGTTATTTTCATATCTTAATTTCCAATGTTTAGTTATACATGTTTTAGCTAAGATTTGCTTTGATTTTGAGCCAACTAATATATGATCCATATGAGAAAGAACCACAATCCATAGGCTCCTAGCAAAACCCTAAGGCAGTTCGGAAGCTCGGAGAGTTGTTATTTATTTTGATTGCATTTTTGAATTATGTACCCCCACCTAAATTAGTTGTATAATCATGCTTAACATTTAGGGATTATTGTTAGGATTTACAAAATCTATAAGCCCTTTTGTCTATCATGGAATGATAAGATTGACTCAATCTTATATGGGATGGGTCTCTTTTATCTGCCTTAGACAAAGATAAGCATCATCCCGACAAACACAATATGTGATGAACGGGTGAAAGGATTTTGAACCCGTTAGAATTCATGTATATCATGTTTGTTTTTCACTTTTGATTAATGAATATAATACTTATTTCAAGAATAAATAAAGTATGTTTTGGTCACATATTGTCTTATTATTTGCATAGCTAATTTAGGGTAACCGTATTTAGACAAATACTATAGGGTGTCTAACACCAATCTCTGGTACGCAAACCATTAAAATATAATAAAATAAAAGGATTTCCAATTGTACTATATTTCCTAAAACAATTGGTGACGACTCTTATTTTTCTTAAATTCAGTTGACCATCTGTGTCGCGGTCGCCTCAGGGTGATTGTGATAGTTTGGTGACTCCACTGGGGATTGGTTAGAGACTCAAGCCCAATAAATTAGCTATGCAAACCAGATGTGGCCAAGATGTATTCTATTTATTTTAAGTTATTTCTTTTCTGTTATTTTGTATTTGATGTATTTATTTCTGCATTTATAGATAGCTTTATTTTGTTGCATATGCCTCTCTTTTCTTTACAGTTTAGGTGGTTTGGGTAGATTTTAGGTTGATGTATGTTTGCTCATCTCGCACATTGAGCACTTACACTAATCATGCACACTACTCATTGGCTCTACACCCGTGCCACATTAAACCTATGATTAGAAGAGGACCTAGTGTTATTATTGGGAGGTTTATCATTCAGTGGTTTAATCGAAAGCTTCCACTCAGATTATGGATCATTTTGCTGATTTGGGTAAATAGAAGGGTTATCCCCTTGTGATCCAGGTTAGTAGGATGTGATCTCTATCATTTTGGTGTGGACAGACTGTAGTACCTTGGATTTTCAGGATTTTAGCACCCATTGCCAAACCAAGCACATAATTTGACTACCTATTCAAGATAGACCTTGGCCACTGAGTTAGAAATCTTAAGCCTAAGGCAAGTCCATTAATAAGACATCAGGGAAGCATTTCATTTTGTTATTTCTCTATTTTTTTTCAACATTAAAATAAAAGGTTTGATGCATCGTTTCTTTTTCAAATAAATTGAGTGTTATTTTTCTTCATTTACATTTTTATTGTTCCATTTTCCAAATAAACAAAAGAATGTTGGAGCCTTGTTCTTTTTTAATTGTTGTTTTAAAGCAAGTCATATGTATTTACACGTTATTTCAATTCATGTGCATCATTTTTTTTGAAATAAAAAGCTTTTTCATTCGTTAATTAGGCGAAAGTCATGTTTATGTACTTTCTTTTCTCATCTAAGCACCAAAACTTTTGTTGTGCTCATTTGAAAAATAAAATAAAAAAGAAATGCATTCCCAGATTTCATTTCAAAGTTTTCATGTTTTCTGTCCCATAATTTCCATGATGCCTTCTTTACATCTTGATGTTACTTGCATGCCTTAATCTCCAATGTTTGGCTATACATGTTTCGGCTAAGGTTTGTTTTGATTTTGAGCCAACTAATGTGTGCTCCATGTGAGAGAGAACCACAATTCATAGGCCCCTAGCAAAACCTCAAGGTGGCACAGAGAGCTCTTGTTTATTTTGATTGCATTTGCCAATTATGTACCCCTACCCTAATTGGCATAATATTTAGGGATTATTGTTAGGGTTTACAAAATCTATAAGCCCTTTGTCTATCATGGAATGATAAGATTTACTCAGTCCTACATAGGATGGTCTCTTTTATTTGTCCTAGATAAAGATAAGCGCAACCCCGATAGACACAATATGTGACGAACAAATAGAAGAATTTTGAACCTATTAGAATTTATGCTTGTCATGTTTATTTTCTGCCTTTGATTAGTGAATGTAATATTTATTTCAAGAATAAATAAAGTATGTTTTGGTCATATATTGTCTTATTCTTTGCATAGTTAATTTAGAGTAACTGTCTTTAGACGGATGCTGTGAGGTGCCGAACACTTTTTTCACACATAAACAGACTCCCGAACCAGTCTCTAGTATACAGACCATTTAAAAATAATAAAATAAAAAGAATTTCCAATTGTATCCTATTTTCTAAAATAATTAGTAACGACTCATATTTTTCTTTAATTCGGTTGATCATCTACATCACGACCATTTTCGAACATGTTGTGACACCCATTGTGCCAAATCCAAATGTCACTGTGAGTGGACTAGTAAAAGGTGAGGGAAAATTTTTTGTGGATGAAATTTTCCATGTATTAGGGACCTTATGTCCAATAGGCCATTTGGTAGCCCAATTATGTTATTGTCTTTTTGCAAAATTTGGAGCATTTCCCTTCAACTGAAGGGCAAGCACTAAAGTTTATGTATTCAATTCAGTTACCAACTTTTCTCAACCAAACTTATTGCACTGTTGCAACATAATTGCTTTCCAGAAAAAGAATGCCAAAATCAATTATCGCTTTTTGGTGAAGAAAGTCTGTTGTTGACTTTACTGAGCTAAGTTTTTACCTACTTAAATGAATGAATATGTAGGCATTAGGAATTCATTCATGTGAAAAAAAAAAAGTATTACCAAATTTTTTTTTAAAAAAAAAAGGATAACAAAAACTTGTTTTAAAAATATAAATTAACAATATGATGACCCANAATCTCTGGTACGCAAACCATTAAAATATAATAAAATAAAAGGATTTCCAATTGTACTGTATTTCCTAAAATAATTTGTGACGACTCTTATTTTTCTTAAATTCAGTTGACCATTTGTGTCGCGGTCGCCTCAGGGTGGTTGTGATAGTTTGGTGACTCCATTGGGGATTGGTTAGAGACTCAAGCCCAATAAATTAGCTATGCAAACCAGATGTGGCCAAGATGTATTCTATTTATTCTAAGTTATTTCTTTTCTGTTATTTTGTATTTGATGTATTTATTTCTGCATTTATAGATAACTTTATTTTGTTGCATATGCCTCTCTTTTCTTTACAGTTTAGGTGGTTTGGGTAGATTTTAGGTTGATGTATGTTTGCTCATCTCGCACATTGAGCACTTACACTAATCATGCACACTACTCATTGGCTCTACACCCATGCCACATAAACCTATGATTAGAAGAGGACCTAGTGTTATTATCGAGAGGTTTATCATTCGGTGGTTTACGCGAAAGCTTCCACTCAGATTGTAGATCATTTTGCTGATTTGGGTAAATAGAAGGGTTATCCCTTTGTGATTCAAGTTAGTAGGATGTGATCTCTATCATTTTGGTGTGGACAGACTGTAGTACCTTGAATTTTCAGGATTTTAGCACCCATTGCCAAACCGAGCACATAATTTGACTACCTATTCAAGATAGACCTTGGCCACTGAGTTAGAAATCTTAAGCCTAAGGCAGGTCCATTAATAAGACATCAGGGAAGCATTTCATTTTGTTATTTCTCTATTTTTTTTTCAACATTAAAATAAAAGGTCTGATGCATCGTTTCTTTTTCAAATAAATTGAGCGTTATTTTTCTTCATTTACATTTTTATCGTTCCATTTTCAAAATAAACAAGAGAATGTTGGAGCCTTGTTCTTTTTTAATTGTTGTTTTAAAGCAAGTCATATGTATTTACACGTTATTTCAATTCATGTGCATCATTTTTTTTGAAATAAAAAGCTTTTTCATTCGTTAATTAGGCGAAAGTCATGTTTGTATACTTTCTTTTCTCATCTAAGCACCAAAACTTTTATTGTGCTCATTTGAAAAATAAAATAAAAAAGAAATGCATTCCCAAATTTCGTTTCAAAGTTTTCATGTTTTCTGTCCCATAATTTTCATGATGCCTTCTTTACATCTTGATGTTACTTGCATGCCTTAATCTCCAATGTTTAGCTATACATGTTTCGGCTAAGGTTTGTTTTGATTTTGAGCCAACTAATGTGTGCTCCATGTGAGAGAGAACCACAATTCATAGGCCCCTAGCAAAACCTCAAGGTGGCACAGAGAGCTCTTGTTTATTTTGATTGCATTTGCCAATTATGTACCCCTACCCTAATTGGCATAATATTTAGGGATTATTGTTAGGGTTTACAAAATCTATAAGCCCTTTGTCTATCATGGAATGATAAGATTTACTCAGTCCTACATAGGATGGTCTCTTTTATTTGTCCTAGATAAAGATAAGCGCAACCCCGATAGACACAATATGTGACGAACAAATAGAAGAATTTTGAACCTATTAGAATTTATGCTTGTCATGTTTATTTTCTGCCTTTGATTAGTGAATGTAATATTTATTTCAAGAATAAATAAAGTATGTTTTGGTCATATATTGTCTTATTCTTTGCATAGTTAATTTAGAGTAACTGTCTTTAAACGGATGCTATGAGGTGCCGAACACTTTTTCACACATAAACAGACTCCCGAACCAGTCTCTAGTATACAAACCATTTAAAAATAATAAAATAAAAAGAATTTCTAATTGTATCCTATTTTCTAAAATAATTAGTAGCGACTCATATTTTTCTTAAATTTGGTTGATCATCTACATCACGACCGTCTTCGAACACGTGACACCCATTGTGCCAAATCCAAATGTCACTGTGAGTGGACTAGTAAAAGGTGAGGGAAAATTTGTTGTGGATGAAATTTTCCATGTATTATGGACCTTATGTCCTATAGGCCATTTGGTAGCCCAATTATGTTATTGTCTTTTTGCAAAATTTGGAGCATTTCCCTTCAACTGAAGGGCAAGCACTAAAGTTGATGTATTCAATTCAGTTACCAACTTTTCTCAACCAAACTTATTGCACTGTTGCAACATAATTGCTTTCCAGAAAAAGGATGCCAAAATCAATTATCGCTTTTTGGTGAGGAAAGTCTGTTGTTGACTTTACTGAGCTAAGTTTTTACCTACTTACATGAATGAATATGTAGGCATTAGGAATTCATTCATGTGAAAAAAAAAAGTATTACCAAATTAAAAAAAAAAAGGATAACAAAAACTTGTTTTAAAAATATAAATTAACAATATGATGACCCATGATTACTTTTTTTTTTTTAGTGATAATTTTTTTATTTTGAAAGAGATTCCTTTTAATTTTTTTTAAGTAATTCTCCCAAAAAAAACAAGCTAAGGAGACAGAGAAAGACCATTGTATTTTTCTTTAATTTTTTTTGTCCTTGTACTGGTATGAATAAAATTGAAAAAGAAAAAAAGAAATTTAAGAGAAAAGGGGAAGCATTTGTATTTTTTAGTATACCAATTAACGTCTACAACATGTCCATTTGAAAAAAGAAAAAATAGTCTACGACATCTCAAAATATATCATGTTATTTTTTCCTTTACTCTTTTTGATTTTATTTTATTTCTCACCTTATTAAACATGTTTTTTCTGTAGTCTTATTAAATATGTACTTGAAAGGACACAACACAATCCTAATAATTAAAATATCAGTGCATCTACATTATGTATAATATATATTTTTGCCTATATAATAGCATATACTAAAAATTTTATATGAACTATCGATTGACTTTAGTATAGTGGCACCACTCCGGGTCTTAAGGTTGATGCCCCCACTCCTCTTCTCTTCTAAATCCATTTGGAAGCCGCTGTTTTTTGTTTTTTTTTTCTAAGAGGAGAAAAAAAATAAAAAGAATGTCCTTTTATGAAGTTATTTAGGATATGTTTGATTCTGTTTTTATTTTTTTTATTTTTAAAAATTATTCTACAAAATAAAAGTATAAAAAAATCTGTTTAATAATTACCATTGTGTCATTAATGAAAACAACATGTTTTCCATATTTTACTTGTTTTAGGAAAAAAAAAAACCCTCTCTTATTTTTGTTTTTTTTTTTATTTTTAAAATAATGTTTTGAGAATAAATTTTCAAAACATATAAACAAAAATAGTCTTATCAAACAAGTTTTTTTGTTTTATTTTTTTCAAAAACAAAAAATAATTTTTAAAAATTGAAATCAAACATACCCTTAACTTCTTTTGTTGTTAATATCTAACTTAACTATCAGAGAGAGAGAGAGACTACTGCTAGAACCATTTTTCCAGCCACTCTCATGATAGCTCTTTCTTGTCTATGTATGCAAGTTCCTCAACTTGAACACTCACAAATGAACACTAGAGAACCTAATGAGAACAAAGGAACTTCATGATCAATTATCCATCAATTTTGCCTTCTTCAATACATTCTGCTTGCTCCGCCCTACGCACCTACTCATTTCCTTCTTCTTCACCTTAATCTTGAATATGTATGTGGTTTAATTCTAAGATTGGGTTCCTAAATATGTAAAACTTGTTGCATGGAGACAAGTGGGTAAGCTGTGTTTTTAGATAGTGGTCACTGCAGCATCTTGAGAAAGACATTGAATTCTCTGAAGTTTTCAGTGACATCAAATCTAGGTTGTTCATGTTCAGTGGGAGATCATCTTTTGAGTGATGCTTTTGTTTTAGGTATTTTCTGAAATTTTCAGTGGCGAATATAAGAGTGATCTTAATTATGTTTTCATTAACTAAGGAGATGTGAGTTGGATTTATAGGGAATCGCCATCTTGGAGAAAAGGTCAAAAGATTTAAAAAAAAATAAAATAAATAAAAAGGGAAAGGTAAATGCTTTAGAATAAGAACTTTTTTGGAGCTTTCAAATCATCCATGAAAGGTTCCAGCCTAGACAAAGAATGTTGTCTGCAGATCATTTACTAGAACACGTGCGAGTCATATGGGAAGCCAAGGCATGATGATTGAAATATATTTTATGTCACGTAAGCAACTATATTTGTTATATATACACATCTTTTGCCACGTCATGAAGTCACTCATGACCTTATCACTGAGATTGACAGTAGGAATTTAATTGGATCACAATGAAATTATAAGAACCCATTGAAAAAAAATTGAATTGTAAAGAGTTACTTGAATTTTTTTTTAGAGTTTGTTTAGGAGTTAAACTTAGAGGGAAATGAGAGGAAAAGAAATGAGTAAATGTGTCCATCTCCTTGTTTGAGAGTTCAAAATTAAAAAATGAAAGAAAATAGAGGGTAACATCAAACCCCTACATTTTTTTTTTGCCTTCACTTTTTTGTCAATTTGAGGGATTTGGAAAGAAAAGAAGAGTAATTTACTATTATACCTCTATTTATTTTTTTAAATTCTTTTTCAAACATTATTTAGATAACATTATTAAATCTTATATTAAATATATTTACTTTATAAATAAAGGATAAATTTGTAAAGTTATAAATTTTAATTTCTTTCTTTTCCTTTTCTCTCCCTTTACTCATTTTAATCATTTAAACAAGAGAGAGATAAGTCCATCCTATTCCCTTCCTTTCATTTTCCTCTCTTTCGTCTTGTATCCTTCCCCTACAACTCCCAAACAAACCCTTAAAAAAACCCAAAAAATAATTAAACAAAAAAAAATCATGATAATAGGATTAGACGACAATCATAACATGTCATAAACCCAGATAAAATTTGTACTTAATGTTCTTGTATAAATACTTAATTTTAATAATATAAAAATTCAATATCATAATAGCTTGAATATTAATCTATGTGTGAAGATAAAAAAATGCTATAAACACAATTTACATAATTGATCTAAAACGGACTTAAGTATCCGCATGCAGGTGCTACGGGCGGATTTACATATAAAATTGCCCCACTAACATTTAAATAAGTTTAATAGTAATATTAAGTAATTTATCATATTGCCCCTATAGTATGTATATAAATATAACTGCCTCCATATATAATATGAAACAAAAAGACAATAAGAAAATTAATTAATTTTTTTTTATAAATTATGTTGTGCACAATTAGTGTAATGTTTGAAACTTGTTTTTATATATATATATATATGAATTTGGATTCGGTCATGTCACTTAAGTCATGTTACTTAAATATGAGTCGTATATTCTATTAAAGTTCATCTCAATCATTAAATATTAATATGTTTTAATAATTCAAATGAATTTTAATAAAATAAACGGTTCAGATCTAAGTAACATAATTCAAGTAACATGATTAAATCCGAGTCTATATATATATATATATTCCCATTATATAAAATTTCTAGATTCATGTTGGAAAGCATCAAACAACATTCTTGACATACGCTATGTGTGTCTTTTGCGTGTAGGTTCTCCAAAGCTGCTTCATCTCTCGAGCTGGTTGTCATAAGGCTAATGTCCTCCTACCCGACCCGACTTTGTTATCATAATGTCCAGCTACCCAAACTGATTGAGTTGTTCCGATGCTGACTCACCTTGCCACTTGGTGAACCCAATCTCTTAGCCTCCATTGCTACCTATCCAGCTAGGTCAACAACAGAATCTTTATTTTTCCAATTAAAAGATATAAATTTTATATTTAATGAAAAAATACCAGTGGTTATTTAAATGAGAAACATATTTTAAAATTTGAAAGAGAATTTTTTTTTGGATAACCCAACGTGTAAGAAAAAGGAATGACCCAATCGCAACAGCATATGCTCAGAGACTTCCTTTTTGATTCCTCAATCCCGCCTAGAAAAAAGAATATCCATTGCAAGAGTCCCTTCCATGTGTGAGATTCTTTCATTCCGTTTCTCCCTCTCTTTTCCATACACAACCACAACCACTATACGGTATTAATCGATCTAAATTTCAAAGGTTGTTCCTTTTATAATATACTCTCGTTTTATTTACCATCATGAAGTACTCCACCTCTCTCTCTATAAATCCCTCTCTCTCTCCTCCATTTCTCTCTACTGCCACCTCATCTTCTTCATTTGCATCTTGTTCATACCCTCCAATCTCTGTTAGATTTCAGGGTTTTCAATCTCTAGGAGCAAAACCCATCAACCTTTTTTGCAGGGGAGCACGATTGCGCTTCTTTCAGAAGTCAAACAGTGTGAAAAGTAGAAAAAGTTTGGTTCTTGAAGTTAGCAATATGACCATTGCTGAGGTTAATTTACACGAGGAGGAGGATGATGGACCACCCTCTGCTTTGCTTGATTCCGAGAACAATTCGAGGCCTCGTCGAATTGCTCTCTTTGTTGAGCCTTCTCCCTTTGCGTGAGTCTCTTTTTGGTACTTCTTTTGCTCTTTGTTGTACTTGATTAACAGTACCCAACTTCAGGGAATGTGGGTTTGAATTGTACCTCAAATGACTTACCTTATTGTTCTGATTCAGTAGTGGTGTTCGATGAATTGACTCCACGGCTTGAGTATTCTATTTTTCTCGATTAAGATGGCTGATTTTGTTAATTTGAATATTTTTAGACTTAGATTACTTAACAGTGTTGGTAGCATATAGTTTCTGCAATGATTTCAGGTTTCTTCAAGTTTTGCTGCTTCTATTAATGACGTTCTTGAGGAGTAATTGTTGTTATTCTACTCTGCCTTAGCATATGCAATCATTGTTGTGAAGTTGGATTTGATTGGTGGTCTCTTGAGATTTTTTAGATGAGATGGGTTTGATCATCTCCACGTTTTCTTCGTTTTATTAGTTGGTGTCCTTGATTTGTTATCTCATTGAGCTGTCTTTGTCTGCAGCTGTTTTGAAATATATTTTCCATTAAATAGTTTAGGCTTTAGTGTTTGTTCCCTAATCTCACCATGAGAAAAATGGCGTCTTAGTTATTGTATTCTGCTGCTTCTCTGACTTGTGAACACTTGAGTGTAAATTCTAGGGTCAAATCCAGCCTATTAATGTCTGGCCAGGCATTAATTCTAAAAAAGGTTGATGAATAATTAAACTCCCAAGTTTTCTAGTTTCTGTTTGCACTTAGTGCCAATGAGATTGCTTTACATTTTCCTTTGCTCTTTTCGTGATGTCAGCTGTGGATGAGGGAACTTTTGCCTTCATTTTAAACAGGACAGAATATATATTTAGAGCTGTTTCTGTTTTGCAGATATGTCTCAGGATACAAAAATCGGTTTCAGAACTTTATTAAATACCTTCGTGAAATGGGTGATGAGGTAACTTTCTACTCCTTTTATTTCTCTCTCTCTCTCTCTCTCTCTATATATATATATATATACATATACATGTGCTTTTCTTCTTAATGTTTGAAGAAAATCTGGGAACCATAGCTTTAGCACCATCATTATGAATATATTAATATGAATGGTGCAAATTCTACAAGTGTGCATCTGTGAAATGATTCATCGGTTATATATCTCCAGTTTGATTTCCCGGGTTTTACTAGTCTTTTGCTTCTTATTTTAAAAGTACTTGAGCCCCTATTCTTTCAATAGTGTAATGCAAATTGATTGGTGTGGTTGTGAACTTAGTTCTTTCATTAGGATTCTTAACTGAAATTGCAATTTGCTCACTAGAAGCAATCTACTCTGAACTAATCTACCCTTTTTGAGAACTCATTATAACATTGCGAACTAACTTATTGGCTTGCTTTGTGATGCTATAGGTAATGGTTGTGACAACGCATGAAGGAGTGCCCGAAGAATTTTATGGAGCCAAATTGATTGGATCACGAAGGTTGTTACAGTTACCCTGTTTAATTGCTTTACTCATTTTTCTCTTCATCATCTCTGTTCTCTGCTTATATTTATATTCTAAATTGATGTTCTTCAATCTTAAACTTGGTTTCTATTGTCATGAAGAGCTTTCAGCTTGTTTCTAAAGTTGCATTCATTGTTTATATTTTCCAACATATTTCAATCTTACATCATATTCTTATGGTATACATTGTGCATTTATTTTTAAGTTTCGTGAATAAGTAATGGCGGTATCCTTAGTTTCATCCTCTTGTGGTATTTGACTTTTTAAAATCAGTTTTTGAATCTGCCTAGTTGGATGATATGTTTTTTACAGTTATGGTTGCAACCACTGCCATTGCTTTCTACTAACAGTTTTCATTTAAACCAAAAAAAATCAATAAATGAAAACAAAAATGCAGCTTCCCCTTACCCTGGTATCAGAAGGTACCCCTCTCCTTGGCACTTAGTCCAAGAATAATTTCAGAGGTTGCCCGGTTTAAGCCTGACATAATACATGCATCATCACCAGGCATAATGGTTAGTCTACAATTCTTGATACTTCCACATTTACTCTCTTTTGGGATTTTAAAGGATAATATTATAGTAAAGACTTCTTATCTCATATTTGACATTGGCTGAATTTCAGGTTTTTGGCGCTCTTATCATTGCAAAACTTTTGTGCGTGCCCATTGTCATGTCCTATCATACCCATGTACCAGTGTTAGTTACATCCTTATCCTGGTTTCCTTAACATTCTCCACATCTGTGACAGGCTGTCACTTCCATTTACCATTAATCTGTTATGATGCAACCATGTCACGAATGATTCAGATTAAATCAACTGCTGCTTGTGGCTGATCTTATGTTGTCTTCAGGTACATTCCAAGATACACATTCAGCTGGCTGGTGAAACCCATGTGGTTGATCATAAGTATGTAAACTCTCTTGCTGCCTAAATGCAATTTAGACTTACGATTTCTTGAACATAACATTAATTCTTTGCTGTTTTTTTATAGAATTTCTTCATAGAGCAGCTGATCTGACTCTGGTGCCATCAGCTGCTATTGGGAGGGATCTCCAAGCAGAAAAAGTAACAGCAGGTAAACATAAAAATTCTTTATGTAGTTAGTTTTCTTTCATCTATGGTCAATTGCTAACAGCTGGTTAACAGGAGCATCCATTGTTAAGCCTTTGTTAATGCAGCAAAATATTGACTCACTTGTTTCTCCTTTTGATGTCCAGCTAACAAGATTCGTCTTTGGAACAAGGGTGTTGATTCTGAAAGTTTCCATCCCCAATTCCGCTCGCATGAAATGAGAATGAGATTGAGGTGGGAATCTTTCTGTTTATTTCTTCCGTATAAACAATTTTGATATAATGAGTTTTTGTTTTAATATGAAACATTTATGTCAAACAGCAATGGTGAACCTGAGAAACCCTTGATAGTTCATGTTGGACGACTGGGAGTTGAGAAGAGTTTGGACTTTCTCAAAAGGTAGGGATTTCTGCTAGAGCCTCAAGAGTATTACATGCCATTAGTCTTAAAATGTTCCTAACATTGTATTGTAAATGCCCTTCTGGTTGATCTTAAGAAGTCCCAAATATGAACTGGGAGAGCAGTATAAGTTGTGATTTTGGTTATGAGTAATGTGGTCGTTAGGCATTGTTTAGACTCACACTGTATCACACTGGCTTAGTTGGCACAATCTTGAGTTTCACTGGACCCACTTAAACTTTTTTCTGTGCTCAGATTGCCTGTGTGTTGTTAGATAGTGTGTAAAGAGCTCGTTGGTTATTGATGTATTGAAGCAAAAATATTGTTGAAACCTTTGCAATGCTTCCCCTCCCACTTTCTAGCAGTTTACTTTGACTTCCCCCTAGCTTTCTCATTTAACTTATCGTATCATACTGCAAGATATGTCTAGCATGGAAATGTGAATATCTATATACTGCCTCTTGACATTTCAACCGCATGATTTGGCAGTCTCATGGATAGGCTTCCTGAAGCGCGAATTGCTTTTATTGGAGATGGGCCATACAGGTAATTTTTTCTGACACCTCTCTGGTTTCTGCTTCTGCTGTACCCGTGCAATGTGGGGTGGGTGTTAGTATTTTCGTACCTCTTTCAAATAATGTGATGGCTAATGGTCCCCATGAAAAGGGTTTTTCTTTTTTTCCTTTTTTTTCTCTCCCTTTTGGGGGTTGGGGGAGGTTGTACCATTACTCTATGACATAGTCTATCTGGCATGAAGTAAATTTGGTAATTCCTTTTCCTCTTGCCTTTCTGGTCTATGGAATTGGTGAAGCCCAACTCAGGATTCCCACATGTCATGCTTTCATGTAGAAATATCTCCTATCTCTATCCCTAGATAAAGCATGCATAACATTAAATATAAAAATCTTTGGTTTAACTTACAAAAATTTGGCTTTCCCAACTGGCAGGGAGGAGCTGGAGAAAATGTTTGAGGGTATGCCTGCAGTATTCACAGGAATGTTAGGAGGGGAAGAACTTTCTCAAGCATATGCCAGTGGAGATGTTTTTGTGATGCCTTCAGAGTCAGAGACACTTGGGCTTGTTGTTTTGGAGGCAATGTCTTCGGGGATTCCCGTGGTGGGAGCTCGTGCAGGCGGAGTTCCAGATATAATCCCTCCAGAAGTAGACGGCAAAATTGGCTATCTCTACACTCCTGGGGATATTGAAGACTGCTTGAGCAAATTAAAGCCCCTGTTGGACAACAAAGAGTTGAGAGAAACCATGGGCAAAGCTGCGCGTGAAGAAATGGAGAAGTATAGCTGGAGGGCAGCCACTCGAGTAATACGCAATGAACAATATAATGCTGCAATTTGGTTCTGGCGCAAGAAAAGGGCTCAACTATTGAGACCTTTACAATGGCTGGCTAAACGTATGTTTCCATCGCCAGAAGTTAACTATAGGTGATTCAAATACATCTTCCAGGGTTAAACTGGTTCCTGGCTAGCTTGCTTCGGCTTCAAAGAAGCCTTGTATGGGATGAATGTGTGATTTGATTGAGTGCACTACATTCATTTGCTTGTATATAATGGATCATAAGATATGGTGGCTTGCGCTGTATTTTGTGCCATTATAGATTGGGATTAAATTCAAATGTCAATTCAATTAAGACAGTAACATCAAGCATGTAGTATCATATGCCGCATTTCCTACAAGCAGAAATGTTATTTGCACAACTTTTAGATGCACAAATTTGTCAATTGTAAAGGTTGCATTCCGCTTCGAAAGAAAAATGTTTAGGGACCACCTAAACTCATGCAGAAATCTGAATTGAAAAAAAAAAATGAAGAATTGCTTCATAAGAAGTCTTGTCAATTTTTAGAACTCATAGGAACATAAATCACATGCTTAACTGATGAACAAGAAATTCTAATCTGAAGTATTACTCATTTTCTAAGTCCTATGAAATTTTGAGCTATCCTCTACATTCATTCTCCCTTATGTTCAGGCACTACCAACAGAACTTGGATTCACTCGGGCTCAGGGGTTTAAGACATACATTATCTAAGTTAAACTTATTAAGAATCTATGGAGACCAGTGCTGATAGAAATCCATCTTCTGCTACGAAACAAATTAAGTGTTCCAATTAATTTTCATTCAAACCTATTTCCTCAATTATCTAGACCATGCCAACTAGGCACTCCCAAATTATCTGCACCTCTTGCCTGTTAACAGTGCTCACCCACATGTACTATGATTAGAACTCACTATTGTTTTGACTATCAACTTCTCTACCTATGTTCTAACTTATCCATTGGCGTGCCAGCAATGGATTTATAGGGGGCCAGGGGAGCATTATCTCCCACATCTCAATTTTTTTATTAAATTGTTTTGGTAATTCTTGAGAGCCCCTGGCCATTGTCTTTGGCCTTCTATTGTGTTATTTATGGGTCTGAGCTTTGTCTTGTAAGTTACTTACTTTATTAGCTCCAGTCCCGTGCGTTGCACTAGTGTATGTTAAATGCAGAAAAAAAAAAAACAAAAGCAAGAGAGGGCAGTTGGTCATGAAGAGAGAGCAAAAAAAAAAAAAGAAGAGGAGAGGTGAGGGAGGGAGTAGCATTGCCTTTGATAAATATCCTCTCAAAAAAAAAAAATTCAATTAATTGTATATTCCTAGGGATTTGTCACTTACTGAAGAAGGAAAAAAAAAAAAACCTTAGAGAAGCATTTAGCAATTAATAGCTTTGGGCCTTAGAGTCACAATAAGTGGGAAATAAACCCCTTAACTAATTTGGGCCTTAGAACATTTTGTAACTCTATTTCGATTGTTGTCCACTTATCCTCATTCAATACCTCTCCAAAGAAGAGGAGTTTTGCCCTAATGTACCCCCTTGCCCCTTGACATTGTATTCAGTTTCTGCTCTGCTGGTTTACGAATCCATTTATTTATTTTTGGTAACAGTAGCCATTTTTTTAGTTGAATGGAAGAATAGAACACCATGAAAAGACATAAAAGCCTCTGAAAGAAGCTGCCAGCAGTATGTGTTCTATGAGTAAGGGAGATTTTTCTTACTCCATAGGTAAGATGTAGAGAAAAAAAGGAAAGTGATAGTTTCAAACCCAAAATTGCGGATAGGGAACTTTTTTACTTCAAGTAATTGTAATTGAAGATAAATAGGATTTCATTTTTAATTTCTTTACAAATCAAGTAAAAAACTATTTACATTCCAATTTTTTTATGAGGCATTTACATTCTAAATTTTAATTGTTCTATTTTTTTTTTTAGTACTTTTAGCTACGACTTAGAATTCAAACACAGAACCTATAAACTTTGAGGACGACCTCAATACTACTAAGCTACAAACTATTTAGTAATTATTCTATTTTTGTAAAGGCCTTATTGTCAGCAAATCCTGAAGGCCCATTTAGCCAAAAAGCCCATATTCACAATAGGCCCAAACTGAAGTCGCTAGCTCATCACCTTGTTTTGCTCAGAACCCCTATAAATAGCCTCCCCATTACAGTTAACAGAATTTTTGACCATTCTATCATTAATTATCCCTACTAAGCTTGAACTGACCTAACTTAATCTTCAAAGCCTAGGAACAAGAGTTTGACCCTTCTTTTCTACTCTTGCAGATTAACTCGACTTAGCCCGACCTTCGAGATCTCCCCGATTTCTGAGATACAACCCGACCTCAAACTCAGACATCGTCATTTGGCGCTGTCTGTGGAAAAATTGATTTTTCTCAGCACCTACAAATCTCTTTGACTGATTCTAAGTTTGGTACCATTGGCACAGATGATTCATCTGCCCTAGCCATTCCTCCTCCCGTCTAAGAGAGCCTCCCTACTCAAACCAGAGAGCCACTTGCGCAGCCATCCAACCTAAGGGTGTTACCTCTAATGCACCAACCTTTGTTCAGTCTCGAGACTATCAAGGAAGTCCCTCTTAAAGAAACCCACCCAGAGCAATTGGGCGATACTTTAAATTTCTTCTTGCAGGAAATTCAATCTCTGAAGCGAGAAATAGTAGCTGATAAGGCAAAGATAGTCAAGTATAAGAGGCAGGAAATCCTTTGAGAGGTTGAATCCTCGAGCAACTCACCGTTCTACCAGTCGTCCACCTAGGTCACCTATAANCTGCCCTAGCCATTCCTCCTCCCGTCTAAGAGAGCCTCCCTACTCAAACCAGAGAGCCACTTGCCCAGCCATCCAACCTAAGGGCGTTACCTCTAATGCACCAACCTCTGTTCAGTCTCGAGACTATCAAGGAAGTCCCTCTTAAAGAAACCCACCCAGAGCAATTGGGCGACACTTTAAATTTCTTCTTGCAGGAAATTCAATCTCTGAAGCGAGAAATAGTAGCTGATAAGGCAAAGATAGTCAAGTATAAGAGGCAGGAAATCCTTTGAGAGGTTGAATCCTCGAGCGACTCACCGTTCTACCAGTCGTCCACCTAGGTCACCTATAATGAGTCGCAATTTACGAGAGACCCACCAGAAAATCTCTTGAGTGGCTCTGAAGCCTTATTTTACACGTATAGGGAAAAGCCCTCCGAGATATTTAGCTCTCCCATGTTTTCTCCATCCAGCTCAAAAAAGCTAAAGAGAATGGGAAAGATCCTTTTCACTTAACCCATCCTGGATTACCCCATTTCCGACCAACTTCAGGTTACCACAGCTTGAACATTTTGACAGATCGTCCGACCCTAGGGAGCACTTGGAAAACTATAATTCCATCATGCTCCTAAGTGGTATCGACGACTAGCTCATGTGCCGTGTCTTTCCCACCACCCTATGCAGAGTAGCCTTTCAGTGGTTTTCAAACCTGCCCCTAAATAGCATTTCCAACTTTGATAAATTATCCGAGCTTCTTCAGGCCCGTTTCTCAATGAGCATGACTTACAAAAAATCATCCGCCATTCTAGCCACCCTCAAGTAGGAGGAGACTGAACCTTTGAAAGATTACATGAATCAGCACACCAGACTCTCCCTACAAGTTCGAGACCTAACAGACTCAATGGTGATGCATGTTATCCAGGCAGGTCTTCAACCTGACTGTCTGCATGAAAACCTAACCCTTGACTCACAAAGCAACCTGTTCGAGCTTTTTACCATGACAGCCAAGCACATCAACCTGGAAGAGGTGTTGAGCCAAGTGGAGAAAAACAAGGCCAATGATAGAAAACCACCAGAAGACCGCGAAGGGGAGGAAGAAAGGAAAAATCTTCCATTCGACCTAGATAAAAAATGTACACCCCCTTAAACCAATCTAGAGCTCGGGTGCTAGAAGAAATATGTCAAACAAAGCTCGCCCAGCTCCCACAGCCAAAAAGAGATGTTGGCTTGGACAAGAAAAGGTACTGCACTTTCCACCGAGGAAGAGACCACGATACAGACGATTTCCGACACCTTCGCAACCTCATTGAAGACCTTTTTAGGAGAGGTTATTTACAGAGATTCCAGACTGAAATCCCTTCCTCGACCCAAAGACCTTAAAACAGAGGCAACCAACCCCAATACCGATCTCCCCAGAGAAATATAAACCATCCAAACCAAAATCGTTGTAGAAGTCAATCACCAAACCGGCGCCAACCACACCAGTTGGAAGACCCGAGGTGTAACGCCACGAGAACCATACATATCATAGCCGGTGGTTTTGCGAGAGAAGGAACATCTAGATCCTCTCGAAAAAGGCATGAACGAGTTGGGGAAAAACATAAGAAAGAAGTCGTTCATACTACTGCACTTGTTTGCAGGAGCCAACACACCACGGTCATATCTTTCTCGAACATCGACTACGGAGCCATTGATCGGGAGCACAATGACCCCATGGTCATATCTTGCTTTGTGGCAAATTATAAGGTCCGTAAGGTCCTAATCGATTAAGGAAGCTCGGCAGATGTCATTTTCTATCATGCTTTTGACCAACTAGGCATCCCAACATCTAACCTCGAACATTACCCCGGGACTCTAGTCGGTTTCTCAAGAACTCATGTCGAAGTAAAGGGAACCATTACTCTCCGAACCACCTTGGGAAAGTACCTCGACTTGGCTAATGCTAAAGCTAGGTTCCTAGTCGTTGATTGCCCATCAGGATATAATGCAATTATGGACCGACCTTTTCTTAATCAGATTGATGCTATAGTCTTAACGAAGCACATCTTGCTTAAATTCCCAACAATGTCGAAAACAGTCGGACAGGCCAAAGGGGACAAGCTCTTGGGAAGAACATGTTATAACGTAAACCTACCGATCGACTACTCCAAACCTTTGAAGCACAACAACCTAAGCCAGACCATCCTTAGTAACCAAATCCTCATTCAGGAGCTTGATAATAGAAAACAAAAGGTCGAAAACCGACTTGAGCCAAAAGGCAAGTTCACAACATTTTAGATCAGCAGAAGCAATGATCACACAGTCCAAGCGGGGTTAAGCATCCCACCAGAGAATCTTAAGAAACTCACCAACTTCTTGGCAGCCAATACCGATCTATTCGCATAGACAGTATCAGATATGTCAAGTATTAACCTAAATTTTATTTGTCATAAACTTGTTGTAAGCATAGATGCCAAGCCAATTTCCTAGAAGAAAAAAAAATTTCGGCCCTGAGAAGCAAGTAGTGATCCAAGAGGAGGTGCAAAAGCTGCCCAATGCCGACTTCATAAGAGAATTGCTAAATGCGACTTGGCTGTCTAATGTAGTCATGGTGAAGAAAACAAATGGAAAGTGGCGGATGTGCATGGATTTCTCCGACCTTAATAAAATTTGCCTAAAAGATCCATATCACCTCCCAAGTATTGACAAACTTGTGAACGAAGCGTCTAGGTATAAGCTTTTAAGCTTTATGGACGCGTACTCGAGGTACAACCAGATCAGAATGCACCCCGATGACGAGGAGAAAATATAATTCATTACCGAAAAAGTAATTTATTGCTACAAAGTGATGTCGTTTGGCCTGAAGAATACTGGAGCAACATACTAATAATTGGTCGACAAGGTCCTGCAAAATCAGGTCAGCAAGAACGTCAAAGTGTACGCTGATGACATGCTAGTCAAATCAGGTTCTGATATAGAGCATCTTGCGAATTTGGAGGAAACATTCATGAAGCTCTGAAAGCATAGCATAAGATTGAATCTCTTCAAGTGTGCATTTGGGGTGAAGGCCAAAAACTTCCCAAGTTTCATGTTAACCCACCGAGGCATTGAGGCTAACCTGGACAAATGTCAGTCATCATCAATATGGAACTACCGAGAACCATCAGAGAGATTCAAAGATTAGCAAGGAGAATTGCAGCCCTCTCTAGGTTCATGTCTAGGTCAGCAAAAAAAACTCTTCTATTTTTTAAAACCCTTAAAAAGATCAAGGATTTCCAATGGACCACCGAATGCTAATAAGCTTTTGATCAGTTAAAGCAATATTTGACTTCACATCCCATTCTTTCTTAGCCAAAGCAAAGTGAAGCCTTGTTTATATACCTGACCAGTAGCGACCAGACTATTAGCTTGGCCCTCATCAGTGAAGAGAATAAACTTCAGTTCCCCATATACTACACCAATCACGCCCTTCAAGCCTCAGAACTTAAATACTACAAAATAGAAAAACTAGCTTATGCCCTCATCCTTTCAGCCCACCATCTGAGATCGTATTTTCAGAACCATCAAATAACTGTCTAAACCGACTAACCCATATGACAAGTCCTCCAAAAGCCCGATCTAGTAGGGTGTATGCTTGGATGGTATGTAGAACTCTCCGAGCATACTCTTTCATACGAGCAGAGGGGAACAATTAAAGCCCAAGCTCTACCAAATTTTGTAGTCAAACTCACTCGACCAGAAGGGTCCCACTAAGAAGAACACCTTAAATGGATTACGTTCGTTGACGGATCCTCCAATCTCAAAAGAGGCAGGACAGGAATAATAGTAGAAAGATCGAAAGGAATAATCATTGAGCAATGTTTCGAATTCCAATCTCCAATAACCAAGCAGAGTATGAGGCTCTCATCATTGACTTGCGTTTAGCCCTGGAGCTTGGAGCCGAAACCCTTAGGGTCCTGACTAATTCCCAGCTGGTAACTAGCTAAATAAATGAAAAGTATTAAGCAAAAGACCCTCAAATGGCCAGGTATTTAGACAAAGCCAGAACCTTCATATCCAGCTTCAAGGAATTTGAAATCCATCATATCTCTTGAACCGAAAATACCCGAGCTAACATCCTCTCAAAGCTCGCTAGCAGTAAGAAACTCGACAATAATCAAACGGTGATACAAGAAACGCTCCTTAGTCTGAGCATATAATATAATGAAATGATCGACATTGATGATGAAACCCCATCCTAGATCACCCCAATCATACGCTACCTCAAAATAGGAGAGCTACCAAAGGAGAAAGTTTCAGTCTAGAAACTCTAACGAAAGGTTTGCAATTATTGTCTTGAGGGCGACGTGCTCTATAAACGCGGATACTATATCCCATTTTTAAAATGCCTACCCCCTGAGCAATCTCTCTACCTTTTGAAGGAGATCCACGTAGGCATCTACGATCACCACATAGGAGCACGCTTTCTGGCGGCCAAAGTTCTCTGATCTAGTTACTACTGGCTGACCTTGCAAGCTGATGCTTCTGACCTCGTGAAAAAAGTGACAAATGCCAAAAATTTGCTCATATTCACTTAGCGCCATCCTCCTAGCTTCATGTTACAGTCGAACCTTGACCATTCTATAGATAGGGTTTGGACTTTTTAGGTCCCTTTCCAATAGCAGTCGAGCAAAAGAAATTTCTAATTGTTGTTGTTGACTATTTTTCTAAATGGATTGAGGTTGAACCTTTGGCTACCATTATAGCAAAAAATGCTAAGAAGTTTGTTCAAACCTTCATAATTTGAAGGTTCGAAATCCCACATATGATAACAACAGATAATAGAACTTAGTTCACAGATATAGAGTTCCAGACATTTTGTGCCGACCTACAGGTTAGGTTGAACTTCACCTCGGTCGAGCATCCCCAAGCAAATGGACAAGTAGAGACAACAAACTAAATAAGGTTGGATTGTACTAAAGACAAATGGACTAAGGAACTCCCTTGGGTACTGTGGTCTTACCAAACAACTCCCGAGACCTCCATAAGGGAATCACCTTATAAACTCACCTATAGAGCTGAAACAATTATACCAGTAGAAGTCGGAGAACCAAGCTGAATAAGAGAACACTTCAATCCTAAGCATAACCAAGAAGCAATGCATACAAGCTTAGAACTGCTGCATGAAGAAAGGGAAAATGTTAGACTCACGATGTTAGCATACAAGCATAGAATTAAGAGATATTATAACGCTAAAGTCAGGACTAGAGAGTTTCGACTAGGTAACCTAGTTCTCTGAAAGGTTGATATCACCAGAAAACATCTAAACGAAGGCAAGCTCGCCCCGAATTGGAAAGGTCCATACCAAATACAGAAAGTTCTGAGAAATAGGGCCTACAAACTTATAACTATGGAAGGTCTTCAGGTCCTTAAAACCTGGAATGTAACTAACCTCATAATCTATGAAGAGTAATGTATTATTGAATTAAAATTACCGAGTCGACCTATGTTTGTAACCTCCACTACAAGTATAAACGCAAAAAGGACCAATGTCCTCTAAGTCGGTGAATTACCATGCTAACCTCTATTTGTAACCTCCACTGCGAGTACAAACGTCAAAAGGACCAATGTCCTTTAAGTCGGTGAATAATCGTGTTAACCTCTGTATGTAACCTCCATTGCGAATACAAAAGTCAAAAGGACCAATGTCTTCTAAGCTGGTGAATAACCATGCTAACCTCTGTTTGTAACCTCCACAGCGAGTACAAACATCATGAGGACCAATGTCCTCTAAGCCGGTAAATTACCACGCTGACCTATGTTTGTAACCTTCATAGCAAGTATAAACATCACGAGGACCAATGTCCTCTAAGCCAGTAAATTACCGCGATCACCTAAGTTTGTAACCTCAACTGTAAGTATAAAATAGGACCAATGTCCTTTAAGCAAATTACCGAGTTGGCTTACGTTTAAATCTTCAGCTATAAAAGCAGAGTCGTTCTTAAATTAGCGTTACCAAGCTTGAAATTAAAATTTTTGAGCTTAACATTAAAAGTTACTAAACTGGGAATTAAAAGTTACTGAGCTTGAAGTCAACATTTCCAAGTTTTACTTTAGAATTACCACACTTGGAATTGCAAGTTATCGAGTGTGAATTAACCATTATTGCGCTTTAGTACTACCAAGTTTGAACTTAAAAATTATCAAGCCTGAGATTGAAATTTTTGAGTTCAACTTTGAAAATCACAAGGTTCACATTTCAGTCTCAAAACTTTGACATTTTTATAAATTTGACCAGTCCCAACTACTTTCTTAAAGCCCATTCTAGGGAGTTCAAGTCAACAAGCGTGCAAATGTAATTACTTTAAACTCTAAGCATAATAAAGCAAATTTTAAACTGAAAAACAAGGCATTTTATTCATCTAAAAAATGTACAAGTTACAAAACTTAGTCATCCGAGCCCCCCTCACCCTAGGGAATTTCCAAAACCTTACTATCCGAGGCCGAGTCGAAGTCCCCCCCAGATTCTTCCACTTGGAGCTCAGCATCCTCGTCGTCGTCGTCGTCCGCCTTTACTGGCTGGCCGTCTTGGACTTTCTTATAATAGTCCATGTTCTTTGATCGAAGATCGGGGAACTGTAACTTTGCCTGCTCTACCACCAGGTCAAAGCCTTTCTCGTAGGCGGTGACGTAGTTTTCCCCGATCTTCCTTTTGGCTTGACCTTTCAGCATGGTTTTGGATTATCGTGCTCGGTCCAGACAATTAGCCATATGACACAGGGTATCCCTTTCCCTAATATCAGCTTCGCGGGCCAGCTCAAGGGTGACCTATATCTGTTCCGTGTCGGTGAGGTACTGAGCCTCCAATTCTTGATTCTTAATTCGGAGTTGGATGATCTCCGCCTCCGCCTTCTTCAAAGCTTCTATGGTGGATTCCACCGAGGCCCGAGTGCACTGCTCATCCTCTTGTAGTTTCTTCATGGTGTCGTCCACCTTATCCCTCATATTTTGCAGCTCCTGGACCACCACCAGGTCTTACGCCACATTGGACAATAAGTATTTGTGCATCAACTCGCTCGAGGCTTTCCCCACCCGGTCGGGTTGATCACATAATCCAGCCTTTCGCGGAAGGGGAACTACACGTTCTTAAAAGACATGCTTGAATGATTCTGGTCCCCCTTAGCCAGTTCAACATTAAAAAGTTCAAAATGCCTGACCTCGGACTTCGCGTCATTGCCAGGTTGGTTGGAAGTAGGATCCGGCCTCACGAGCTCGGTCTTGGTAGAAGATTTATGTTTCTTCGATCATCTGTCTTTCTTCCGGAGCTCAGTAGGCGGGTCAGCAACAGCTGGGCGCAGGGCCTCTTCGCGGGGACTATCCTGACCAATTTGGCCCTCGTCACCTTGGGTTCCCCGCTTTTCTTTTGGCCAGAGATTTTCATGAGCTTTAACATCCGCATCATGTCTGCCTTGCTGATTTTTTTCCTCTACAACATAAAAGAAGATTGGTTAGTTGTCTTAACAGAGACCTAAATAAAATAAAGCAGTCAATACCGACCAATTAAATCCTTAACTCTCAACTTGACCAAATCGGATTTCTCGTACGTTAGCTCGCTAATAATTCCTATAATTCGGCGAGCTTCCTAGTCCTACTCACCCAGTGCCCAAGCGCATATCCTATAACGTATTGATTCCACCTTAAAAGAGAATCGAGGCGTCCCATCCTCGTACAGGAAAAATGCTTTGTCCGGCATGGGTACCTCATCCCAGGTCGGAACTGTAACGTGCAGAAATCGGTCTTTCCACCATTTCGCCTATTCATCGACGAGTTTCATCAAACACAATCGATGACGGCTAACAATGTACATGAATTCTTGCTTGGACTCCTTAGTGTCTTTTAAAGTAAAGAAATGAAAAAAGACGTCTACTCGAGCATCTACGAACAGCAGGTTGCACATTATTTGAAAAGCCCGGAGAAACCCCCACCTGTTAGTATGAAGCTACGATAGGGCCACGTTCACAGTACGGAAGAACTCAATTTCAAAGTCTGTAAGAGGAAGCTCAGTCCCCGTTCTATCCATGTGAGCTACGCTAAAAGTAAAAAAAAAAAATTGTTGCTCGAACAGTCCTCACAGACAGGGGAACTCCGAGGACAGGCTTCTAAATCGAAATCGTGATAATCCTAATTAATGTTACTATAGTTTTCTTTCATTTGCCTAACGTAACTAGGTCGTATCGACAAGCTTATTGACCTAATTCCCTGGTGTACAAAAAGAGACACAAAAACCCTTACGGGAGGGACTTCCTCGCAAGACCCACTAGAAGTCTTAGAGGAATTACCAGAAGACTCACTAGATGAACTCATTTTTTAACCCAACCTAAGACTAACCCAAGCATAGGTAAGAAAAAAAAAAGGTCTTAGTTACCTGAGAAATAGTTTTCGAGTAGGAAGATGTGAACGTAGAAGTGTGCTAAAACCCTCACTGACCTAATCTCCGATCTCTGAAGATTTTTGCAAAAGAGTGGAGTGAAATCTGGAAATTCCCTATATATAGCAGTGAACATTTTGATCCAACAATCCGACTTAATCACATCCAACATGTAGAGAGCAGCCGCCTCAAAGCTCGGGAAGTCCAAACGTCACGTCCACAACAGCCTTTTGCCTTGAGACGTGTAAATTGCAGCAAACATCATTTACTACCACCCTGACAACAACTCTCGTTATGCCATGTGGTCATACAACGAGTATTGAACAATCCTTGTAAAGTATTCATTTTACCCGTCTTATGGCTCGGAGATCGGTCAAGTCGAATTCTGAGCTTTGATGGGGGCAAATGTAGAGGCCTTATTGTCAGCCTAAATCCTGAAGACCCATTTAGCCAAAAAGCCCATATTCACGAAAGGTCCAAACTAAATCTGTCAGCTCATCACCTCATTTTGCTAAGAACCCCTATAAATAGCCTC
>QAOA01002849.1:290864-400683 GCA_003255065.1 Cercis canadensis
GCTTCTAAATCGAAATCGTGATAATCCTAATTAATGTTACTATAGTTTTCTTTCATTTGCCTAACGTAACTAGGTCGTATCGACAAGCTTATTGACCTAATTCCCTGGTGTACAAAAAGAGACATAGAAACCCTTACGGGAGGGACTTCCTCGCAAGACCCACTAGAAGTCTTAGAGGAATTACCAGAAGACTCACTAGATGAACTCATTTTTTAACCCAACCTAAGACTAACCCAAGCATAGGTAAGAAAAAAAAAAGGTCTTAGTTACCTGAGAAATAGTTTTTGAGTAGGAAGATGTGAACGTAGAAGTGTGCTAAAACCCTCACTAACCTAATCCCCGATCTCTAAAGATTTTTGCAAAAGAATGGAGTGAAATCTGGAAATTCCCTATATATAGCAGCGAACATTTTGATCCAACAATCCGACTTAATCACATCCAACATGTAGAGAGCAGCCGCCTCAAAGCTCGGGAAGTCCAAACGTCACGTCCACAACAGCCTTTTGCCTTGAGACTTGTAAATTGCAGCAACCATCATTTACTACCACCCTGACAACCACTCTCGTTATGCCATGTGGTCATACAACGAGTATTGAACAATCCTTGTAAAGTATTCATTTTACCCGTCTTATGGCTCGGAGATCGGTCAAGTCGAATTCTGAGCTTTGATGGGGGCAAATGTAGAGGCCTTATTGTCAGCCTAAATCCTGAAGACCCATTTAGCCAAAAAGCCCATATTCACGAAAGGTCCAAACTAAATCTGTCAGCTCATCACCTCATTTTGCTAAGAACCCCTATAAATAGCCTCCCATTACAGGTAACAAAACTTTTGACCCTTCTATCATTAATTATCCCCATTGAGCTCGGACCGACCTAACTTAATCTTCGGAGCATAGAAACAAGAGTCTGATCCTTCTTTTCTACTCGTGCATATTAGCTCAACTTAGCCCGACCTTTGAGAGCTCCCTAATTTTCGAGATACAACTCAACCTCAAACTCAGACATTGTCAATTTTCAACCATCTCACTTTTAAGTTATATTGAGTAGACCCTACTATATCCTTTGTTGCCTAGTTTCATTTAAATGTAATTAGTTTTACCAAAATATTAGAAGATCCTTGTTGATGGTCGAGATTAATATCAAAATGAGTATCACGTGGGTTCTCTAAGGGAGAATTACAAAAAAAAAAATTAATGAAAATATCTTTTAAAAATAACCACTGAAAACATGTAATAACATTTTTTGGGAGCTGCTATTTAGACACCCTATTTTACTAATGTCACATCTTATTTAATGTCTAAATATAATATAGACTAAATTACTCTCAATTAATATGAAAAGTTGTTAACTTTGACTAAAAACTTTTATATTAGGATTTTTACAATTAATTAAAAACTTTTTATATTGAATGATGGTAAATTAATTTTTATTATATTTAGACATTAAATATGGTATGTCATTAGAAAAATCGGGTGTGAAAATAACAGCTCCTTTTTCTTTTTTGGTAATCTTCCCAAGACAGTTGTAGGCTTTGCAAAATAAAACTTAGGGGTTCATTGACTAAAAAAAATATCGTTTGCCAAAGTATTTATGAAAATGGAGTATTATACAAACTTATTACAGAAATGAAGTACTTTTGATTAATTTATTCATGGGCACACGGGTAAAAAGAGACATGTTACATTAGAAGTAGTGAACATATTGGAATCACGCTACATTAATGTAGTGAGACAGTCATTCAATTTAGGCTATTTAAAAGAGGTGTCACACTACTTTACAAGGTAGTATGACTCCAAATAACACGCTATTTCAAAGTAGCGTGACAACAAGAAACACGTTATTTTAGAAACAGTGTGACAAGGAGACAAATGCTATTTCGGTGAAGTGTGTTTGTTTTGTAATTAAGCATGCAATTAAGATGTATTGTCCCGCTACATTAATGTAGCGCGACTCCAATAAAATCACTATTTCTAATGTAGCATGTCTCTCTTTGTTCGCATGCCCATAAATAAATGGAGTTTTCTTATATACTTGTTGTATTTATGTAATATGTCATACTACATGAGAATAACTAATGTGTAAATGACATGTATACAAGTCAACTTTTTTTAAGTTTATTTGAGAAAATAAGATAAATTATATTTATATCCAATAAAATATAAAAATTACGTATAATTGTTACGTCAATGTAATATGACATACTCATGTAATATCATAGAATTCCCATAAATAAATTAATTCAAAGTACCCAATTTATATAATAAGTTTGTACAATACCTCTTTTCTATAAATATTTTGTCAATTTATATTTTTTCAATCAATTAGCCAAGCTTGGGCTAGACTTGATGCCTAGTGTCCACACAGTAGTCATATGTATATATACAAGCAATGTGGTCCTTCTAGAAGCACTGTGTTAGACTAGTTGGGCCTTCCGTGCTAAAGCTGGTATGTATGTACTTCATAGGCAGGGGAGTATAGTACAGTAGGCAGGGATGGGTCCATAACTTTGAATGCATCCTAAAACCAGCAGTTGATTTAGGCACTGGATTTGGCTGTTTTGTGTCATTCTCATTGGGGCCATTGTGGGACTGCATGCAGTTAGACGCATTGTATGATGGTGTACGTCCCTATCACACACCAACAATTCAATTTCTCTCCAACCATCTCTGCCCTCTACTCCCTACTTCCCCTAATTACTTTCCATTCTCAATTCTAAGTGGTCGGCATATAATATCTTCAATTTCTATTTGTCTATTAATATATTGTTGAAATTGTTAAAAGATCTTTATAACTAATATAAAAATTTAATTTTAAAAGTTGTATTCACTTATGAAAACATCTTAGATTTTTAGTCATTAATTGCTCATAACATTTTTAGATCTTATTATAACTTAAAGTTTTTGTTTATAGAATTTAGTTTTGATCCATTGACAGTATAAGAGAATTTTTACTTAGTCACTTAATCATGTGTTGTCATATATATATATATAAAAAAAAAAATATTGAAGTCATTAATGGTGGTAAAATATCTTATTTATTTTAATAATGTGATATGATAACACATTATAGAACGTAAAATAGTTTTACATTAATAACAAATCAAATTTAAATATATCATATTCATATAGGTATAAATATCCAAATAATAAACCATGACCACCATACATTTAAGAATTATCTAAATCATGTGAAGGTTTTTTATGGTATTAATCGTAAGGTTATATATCCTCGAGTCAGCTTTCGCATATCGAAATCAAGTCTCTATTCGAACAATCTTAAAATTGAATAGTTGTTCAAGTAAAGAATTCAACCTCACTAGCTTGCAAATGATAAGGATTATCCCTAATAATTGTAATTATTTTATATAAGTTCTACATCTATCTAAAATTATAGTAAGGGTTATAATACCCGTTTTTAATGAAGAGTCTTGCTATATTTGATTGGACTTTGGAGGACTTCATCTAAATGGCATATTGTATAGGGGTAGCAATTCATAACAAATCAATTAATACACGAGGAGACATGTTTAAACAAAACGTGGCATGTCAAATTCTTGTCCTTTGAATTTAATCCACAACCTTTATCCACAACTTTATCTTGAAGTTTTGTTGGCTCAATGCTACAAAAATCTAAATTTCTAACTTCCTCTAAAGTGCTCAAAACTATTTATTTATTTATTATTAGCATAATAGTTTTATTAAATAAATAAAACTAATTTTTTTAATTGAGATATGAGAGTATAAAATTTAAATCTACGGACCTTAACTTTTTCAAAAAATTCTTGAATTACTTAGTGTGTGGTTGTATTAGCATAATATCACTTATATGCTATCTAACCTAATATGTTCAATATATTATCAGAGTTAACATAATTTAAGTTTTATAAATTCTAAGAATGACAGAATAGGAAAACTCCAAACATCCTTTTGCATTGAATCAACTTTTTCTCTCTCTCTCTCTCTTTTTTCCTGTTATTCACCACGTGGAAAGTGAAAGCTGCCTGAACATATACAGAANATATGTTCAATCTATTATCAGAGTTAACATAATTTAAGTTTTATAAATTCTAAGAATGACAGAATAGGAAAACTCCAAACATCCTTTTGCATTGAATCAACTTTTTCTCTCTCTCTCTCTCTTTTTTCCTGTTATTCACCACGTGGAAAGTGAAAGCTGCCTGAACATATACAGAAATTATCAAATTAATACCCTGATATAGTACGGTCATACACTCCATCTTGGCCAAACAGCCAAACAGGACCATTATCACCACTTGACCCCACCATCAGAACATTTGACCACCATGAAACGACGCAACACCTTCCACCCTCCAACGTCGTATCTTTTCTTCCCTTGACTGACTTGTCCCCGTCGTTTCAGACTCTCCGGAGTCAATACCATTTTACCAGTGCAAACTGCAAACCAACCGAGTTCCATAACTGACTTGCTATGGTTAAATCCTCATTCGAGAATTGCTTATTGCACACACACACTGTGTTTCCACTAGCCAAATTGACGGTTATAGAGAAATATTTATATTAATTGTACTCAATTAAATATAAATCGTGTCAATTGTCTCACACTGCCAGTGGCAATGTAATTAAGTTTGAGTCTAATTAATGTGGCTTATTCACACTATTGGCGTTACATACTGCATAAACTCCATGTCGTTTTCAAGCCCTGCCATTGTTTCAGGAGCCAAAACGACCTCCAGATCAACGCTGCCGTTTCCTTCTCTACCTGGAAACGCCGAGATCTTACCATCAAATTTGTTGGCTTTTCCGCTCCGAACAGCCAACGGTTTTCCCCAACCGAAATCATTGTCGTACATAGGAAATCTTGGAGAGCTACCCATGGTCACTGATGCGCCGTCGAAGTTCCCTAGCGGGAACAACCTTGGTGCTTTTTCCCAATCCTCTACGCCGCGACGCACCTTAGCGTCGTCGTGAGCGACGACGTTTTGATGGAGCATATCTGCGCACCAGCGCAGATCCCGAGAGAGGATCTCTCCGACTTGAGCAACGGTCGGGATGCTCTGAATCGCGTTGCCGAAGTAATAAGCGTTCATCTTCGGGTTCAGCCGGGGGCGGCAGTTCACAGCCATACGGAACGTCGACGTTTTGTAAGAGTCCAACTTCCTCGCACGTGTCACGGAACGCCACAACTGAGCAGACAGCGATTGGAACGATGAAATCTCCTCCGTCCGATTAGCGAACCCGTTAGTGACGCCGTTAACGGTTTTCCAATTGTCGTTTGCTTGCTTCCCCATTAGCTCCGTGGAATCTGGAAAACCGTTACGCACTCCACCGCCATTGGTTCTCTGTTTCAATCTCAGTATTGCTTCTCTACTAAAGTGGAACACTCTCTCTCGCAACGGCTCATGGTCTGCAAACGTCACCTTAGGGCCGCCGGTGGGGACTCTCAGCACAGCTGCGGAGTTGAAAACGGTGTCGCGGGTGAAGTCCGGCGACTTCGATATCTTCTTCACACCTTTACAGATCTCCGCGAAAGTGTTAAAGAAGTGCCAGAACGAAGTCCCGTCGGTGACCGCGTGATTCACGGTACATCCGATGAAAACGCCGTCGGCGAGCTCTGTCACCTGAACGGCGGCGAGTGGGTTGTAATGGCCGGAGAAGCTGATGGTCTTGTCATAAGCAAAAAATTCCTTGAAGGAATTGGGGACATCAACAATAGAAGGAGAGTAAATAGTGCTAATAGCAAGGTGTTTGGCTTTGGCGTGAACGAATTCTACGCCGGCGTCGTTGCACAAGATATGAACGTAACCGTCGTCGTCTGTGATGAGACGGCCGGCGAGGGCGGGAAAATGGGTGAGAGTAACAGAGAGAGAGTGCTTGAGAAACACAAGAAGATCATCAATTGAATAAGGTGGGCATGTGAGTAAAACACCCTTTTGAATGTAATGGCATGAGAGCATAGGAAGATCTGAAACAGAGAGCTTGAGAGTTTTAAGGGTGGATTTTTGATCTGGGTAGATGGTGCATTTGGAGATCATAGTTGTAGCAGAAGAAGGCATTTTACTGCTCAATTTTCAATTTCTGTTTTTCTTGTGATTGCAACTGAAGGAGAGTACTGCAATGTTAGCTTGGTTTGTAAATGGAGAGAGGGATGAACTATTTATAGAGGAAGAGGTGAAGAGGTTGGGTTGGATTCATGCACTTGGGAGGTTATGTTCATGGCTGTTAATTGTTCCCTTATGACTATGCACTTTTCTTCCATTTTCTATTTGTTTTTTTCTGTTTGTTTTTTATTTTAAAATGAAAGAATAAATTATGAAAGGGTGGTGTGATGCGGCAACAGTATGCTGGAGAAGGGGGACACCTGGAGTCAAATTAATACTGTAAGTTATCGTTCATTGGAAATCAAGTTTTCTTGGGAAATAGTGCAGTTTGTGAAATTGTAAATGGCTAAATATAATATAATATAACACAAACTGAAATAAAAATTGATAATTTCTATAGTTTATTTTATTCAAGAGATATTAGGGTCTAATATTTAATATTTAATTCTGTTTGTAGAATGGATATTATTTATGTTATTAAATAATTATTATTGTAAATATTTTTTTTTATTTTAGTTACAATTCTAAATGAAATTGACAAATTTTAAAAATGATTTTAGTATACTCAATTACAAACTATTTAATTTAATATGCACATTTTTTATTATATTTATGGATCAAACTAGTACTTGTATAGACAAAAAAAATATATGAATCCTACACAAACTNTATATGGATCCTACACAAACTAATTCACAAGCAAAGTCAATTATTAATTTGTGCTATGTGAGAATACTATTATTTATTTTGTCAAAATTATGAGGTGGCTAAGTTGCTCCCACTACAAATAAGATGTGAATACCTACTTATCTACCAATAAAGAATTACTAGCACAATTTAAACCGAAGACATTTTCATTGGTTTGAGAGTACTTCCATGTATCTAAGAACTTTTGCTATATTTGCATAAATGCATAATCTGAATTGAATTAGATACTAAAATTTTAACAAGCACATACTAAATCTACTTCAATTTTTTCATACAAGCTCAAATTTTTGGATTGAGGAAGGGGATATGAAGATTGACTTATTTACTTGAATATTATATTTTAGCAACAAAATTATATATTTATCATACTTTTTAATTTAATTACTTAAATATTATAATTTTTAAAAAATAAAAAATAAAACTTTTTGAACATGTAAAGACCACAAGTGACCACGTGGTGTGTCCACATGAGACATGCCAATTGCCCATTGATGTGTCATTTCTTGTTATGTTTTCCTTTAATTTTTCTTTTTTAATTCTTATAGGCAGTTGAAAAAAATACACATTGTGAAACTATCGGCATGTCAGATGTGGACACACCATGTAGTCACTGGCGCAGTCCACACATGTCTGAAATATTTTTTTAATTTTTAATTTTTTTTAAATATAATATTAAAATAAATAAATTAAAAAATATAATAAATATATAAAATTATTTTTAAAATATTATATTCCAATCAAAGGGCCAATGAAGATTCATAGAGGATGTGGGATTGAAGCAGGGCATACAGTGATCCAGCAATTCTCGTGACCAGCTTCTGCCTTGATTTTTCAAACTTTTTTATAAAGCTGTGCCAAATATCTTCCTTTGGAAAGTGCTCCACTGCTCATATCTACAGACAAGCAAACTCCAGTGCAGATTGCCTTGTTAAATATCCAACTTCTGTATTCAGACTGGTTTGTATTCAGACTCCTTATTAGCATTGCAATGAAGTGACTTAATTATTTTATTTTTTGAGTTAATTTTTTAATTATTTATTAAATATTATTTTAATTTTTAATTTATTTTTAGTGTTATTTTAATCTTCAAATAATCACTTCATATAAGTTTTTTAAGTAATATTTTTATACTTACAAATGGCTGCTTTGCTAAGAGAAATGATTATTCAAGAATGAAGTGACAAAAAATAAATTAGAGATTAAAATGATATTTAAGAAATAATTTAAGAATAAAAAATTGTATTTTTTTTTTGTTATTAGATAGTAGTAAATTTTTTATTGGGATATGAGGGAATGAGTATTTAAACTTGTGATTTTAACTTTTTAAAAAGATTCCTAAATAAGTTATACTATGTGTACTTATACGACATGATAATTGTACCATCAAATCAATACTATTTCCCAAATTTGTAAGATAAAATGAAATTTGATTAAAGAGGTTGAATAAAAATTTTAAGTAAGTTCACTTAAACTAGTACCCATGCAAAAAAAAAAAATGTAAAAATAAGTTGTAATAAATATAATACAACTCTATTTTCATTTAATTAAGCTAAATTAGTTCATATCTTATGACTAATTTAGAGTGTGTATGAAACATGTTTTAAAATAGAGATAAATTTATTTTCTTTGAAAAGAAATGATTTTCAGATAACCGAATATTAAACTCTTAAGTTAATATAGTTTTAAATAAATTTTTAGAAAATTTTTCTAAATAAAAATAATGAATCCCCATTATATACGAGACCAATGTTTCTTCAAAATAGATACCATGAATCGATTTAGATGGTATATATGATATCAACTTATGTCACATAACTTTAAAAATATAAATAATAGAAAACATATTACATATTAAAAAGATTATGATCATTTTAATTAGTTTGATGTATATTAATTGACAATATATACAAAGACATGTTTTGTGTCTAATTCATTACGAGCAAAACCTTCTATCATAACTCAATAGAGGGACATGTATAGTCATTGGTCGTGATAGTTTATAGATATTTCTAAGATAAAATCAAAATGGTGTGTAGTTGTTGAGAGCATGTTCCACTGAATTAGAGCTCTTCTTCAAATATATTATAACCTCTTATAATTTCTTTTATAAAATTTATACATAATTTTCTACAACCTCTACCTCTTTAACACAACATCTTACTTTATATTTTCTGAGAAGTAGTTGCAAATTGTGGAAAGAGTAGTATCATTTGCACATATATAATTATACATATAATATATACAAGCACACATGCATAATTGGTCTAGGCATTTTTTTAAAAGATTGAAGTTTTAAGTTCGAATTTCTATTCCCCTATACTCCCTCATCTAAAAATTTAGCTTTATCTACTTGCATATTATCTAAATTGCTCACTACTAGACCATATTTAGTGGCTTATTTTGTATGTCTGTTATAAAATTTATTTTAATTTATATAACTTAATATTTTAAATTTCTTTGTTACATTTTTTTGGCTATTTAACACTAAAAAATAATTTTAAAACAAATTAATATTCTAAAAGTATTTCTTAAATAATATATCACATAAAATTAATATTTTTCAAATAATTTTGTTCTAAATTATTTTTGTAAGCTAATCTAAATGTATTAAATGATTTATATCTTTTTTTCTTAAATTACAGATTTGTTTCTTAGAAACATTTTCTTTCTTTCTTCTTTTCAAATTAACAAAGTAATCTCTCTCTCTCTCTCTCTCTCTCTCTCTCTCTCTCTCTCTCTCTCTCTCTCTCTCTCTCTCTATATATATATATATATGACAACCACAAAGGATTTCATCATTAAAATATCTCTTTAATAGATCTTTAGGAGACGCCAATAAGTCCTAAAAACTTCATCATGGAGTTTTCATATATATAAATACCATTACCAAATTGAAGGGTATGAGAAGGGATAGGCTACCTTATATTTATTTATTCCTCAAGTGGACCAAAAATCACTCTCTCTTAATATGTTGTTTAATCATACTAGATAAGTATTAGATAGTCATGATGTAACTAATGAAGATATTGACATACAATTAGCAAATTGAATATTATTTGTGTAGAGCCTCATGTAGTAAGTATAAAGATTATGATACTATTACAAACACAGGCAATATAATTAGTATAGGTGATTTCCTACAGGGTTGAGGTATGAGATATAAATTCCCATTTACTCACTATCTCGAGTTTAGAAATCTAACTTCCTCTATCTTATGGGAAAAAAAGGAAATACAAAGGTTATGAAATCAAATGCTAAGTGATGATTTCGTTCTATACTCTATTTTATGGAATGAACGCTGCTATGTTTGATAGCAAAGAAAGGCATAAAATGGTGATTTCATTCCAAGCATGATTCCATAGAAGTGGGGATGAGCATTCTCACCTTGAGAAGAGATGGGATTGCTCATTTAAAAAAATCATCCCTGGGAACGCTATTTTTCTGAGAATAGTTTTTGAAAAACTTATACTAAGCATGTGAATTTTATATTTTCAAGTTGAGATTTTCAAAAAAACTAGAAAAAATTTGTATACCAAACGCCTCTTAAGAATAAAATCAAATAGGGTCACAATTTACTTCACACTTGCATAATTAGCATGAGTTGAATCTACTTGAGTTTTCTTTTAGGCTCGTATTTTACCCGTTTTGCCAATAGTATGAGCCTAAAACTAGTGTATAGAAAGTATTAATCTATTCCAGATAGATATAAGACGTGATGCTTTATGATACTTCCTGGAAAGCTGATTTGCNAACGCTTCTTAAGAATAAAATCAAATAGGGTCACAATTTACTTCACACTTGCATAATTAGCATGAGTTGAATCTACTTGAATTTTCTTTTAGGCTCGTATTTTACCCGTTTTGCCAATAGTATGAGCCTAAAACTAGTGTATAGAAAGTATTAATCTATTCCAGATAGATATAAGACGTGATGCTTTATGATACTTCCTGGAAAGCTGATTTGCACGTGACAATTTATATGCATCTTCGACGAAGCACATTTAACATTCAGGCTAATGAATTCACTCAAGTGTCTTCTCTTGTTACTAATCGAACAAAACTAGCTCAATTACTTTGACTCAGAAGAATACAATATCCTTATTCGCTAAACGTGAAATAAACGCCAATACTATAATAATGGGAAAGAAAGAAAATAGAAAGGACTAGACAGTAAAGAATTAATTAATTCAATACCTATATCAACAATCTCTCTTTTGTCCCATTCGTAATTAAAAGTAGCAAGCAACCAGTTAATTCGTTTTTGCAACTTGGCGCGAGGGTCACTTTCAGCTTATAGTTGCGCGCCATGACTATATTGGGTTTATTTTAAAAAAGAAAAATCAAGTTGTTTTGAATAAAGCAATAAAGTTCTAGGGCAAGGACAGACTGCTCATATATATATATATATATATTGTTGAAATTACGTACTTTTTTGTTTCAAAAATTATATATATCTCCCTTTGAATTAATTTGACATGTAGCGAAAGTTCAAGTGGTGATAAAATTTGAAATGACATAAGTTTTCACTTTTTATAAAGAAAGTTTGNGACATAAGCTTTCACTTTTTATAAAGAAAGTTTGTGTAAGTAATTCAAATAACAAGTAAGAAATAATTTGCTATGTTAATATAAAGTTCTTGATAGAGGGATTTATGTAATTTTTGAAAGGAGAAAGGAAAATTTACATAATTTTATTACATTTCAAGAAAATATTACAAAATATTAGTTATAAATATCGATTAGCGGTCACAGTTCACGTATGCAATCTTGGCTTTATGGTCTGATTGTCATGCATTCATTTTGTTAAAAAGTAAGAAATAGCATATGATGAAAGTGCTAGCCATTAATTAATGGAGGTTCTCCTTGGAAGTTATGATTAAGAGCCCATACTTGCTTAGAAATCTCTATTCACAAGAAGGCTCTAAACAAGTATCATCTTTTGTCTAGCTTGAACTATTCCTTATTAATAAGGGCATTACCCTTAACACTTTTAAGTTTCAAGCACTCCCTTCGGGCAATCCAACCATAATCCAACTCTCACGACATTGAAAGCAAAGTAGGAAGATGTTAGTGACAAAGAATTAATGGCCATGCCCTATGCCCTAAAGTCATGAAGAACATTAATCATCCTTCTAGGTTCGAACCTAGAGTGAGGTAAAATATCTGTCCTGCCAACACTAAAAGATGGTGCCAAACACCACTCACACCAAGGAATTGTGTGTACCTTCTACCAGCTAGCCTATAGGGATTGTGTCGAGGTGTGCCACCACCCTCCCTACTTCTACTCACCAATTGCTTTCATCCCTGTACATGGCAATAGGGCAAAGTTTAGCACATGCAAAAGAAAGGTAAAAGTTTTCTGACGCACTATCATAGTCTGTAGGATCTTAAATCGTATACGAAAGATTTAAGTAAAAATTTAGATAGGTCTTAAATTCAAATATTGCTATATATGCATAATGTAAAATAATATAACGGTAATTACTAATTACTGTGTACATAGTGTAAAATCAAGAGAATGGAATAAAGAGAAGCATCAATTGTATTACTGTAAGTGTGTGTATATATACAGTTAGAAGGAATTCAAAACAATTCAAAATTAGAAACCCCTAAATCTACTGTATAACTATATTTCAAAAATTGAACTATTTACAACAACCCTAGACTTTTTAGGAGTCTTGCCTGATTTTTAAATGTTCCCTTTATGTTTTTAAATTTGTTGCACTTGCATTAGATGTCAACTGTGTGTATATCCAGTATGTTTCTTGCCGATTTCAAGTCTCCCAGGATACTAACCCAGTATGAGTCTCCTGAAAAGAGAAGCAGGGACATGGAGTTTCTGTTAATCTACTCACATAATCACCTTCTGTCAAGTATATCAAAGGCAAGCAAGAGAATAAGTTTATTCTAACTTTATAGGTATTACTGAAAGACATAACTCACAGTTTGTTCATAACTCATAAGCATACACCAACAATTTGGTTACAGAAGACAATTTTCAATGCTGATGCACAAGGTATTGAGGCCCAAGCCCCTGCAACATATGATTCTGATATTACTCTATTAATTTATACATTGCTTTGAGTATTATATCTTGCATTTTTGCCTAAATTGATTTCATCTTGTATTTCTGCTTGGCTGGTTTCTGTGGCATGTGTTTTTCCTTCTTTATATCAGAGACCAGCTCCTGAGATGATTCAAGCATTTTAGCAAATTTAATGAACAAAATATCTCAATTCATTATCATTGCCCAAAGGGTACATAATAACTTCAAGGATAATAGCATTACTGAAATAAATAACAAATTACACCAGCAAATGTAAAACACACCAGCTATGCTACATCAATCTTTTTATCACTAATCCAAAGCCTATTATCCATGTTATTACAAGCATCATACGCAACTTATTTATATTGCGTTTTTGCAATTTCAGCTCCTCTGTAAGTTCCCTGTTCTTCTTCACTAAAGAATTCACCACATTTTCTTCTCTCTTACTCACAGGAGGATCATACTAGTAGAAGTAATTACAAGCATTACCTGACCCATATCTACTACACCCAAAAAATCTCTTGCCTGGGTTCTTTTTAGTCCAAGAACTTCGCATATGGCATGGAATATTACAGTGGCATCTCTGGACGTCTTAACCATAAATTCCAGTTGTCTCTCCAAGATCAACAATGCAGGAAGACATTAATCACTTCGAACAAGCTTCAAAATGTTATGAGAATTAAAACCCCCAGGGTTTGGGCTCCAATTCCTTCTTCTATCTCCTTCTTCAATCTTCCAATGAAGTGCAATCTCAAAATGCCCGCTTTCAGTTTCTAGGGATTTCAACAAAAATCCCCAATTCAAAAGCACAATCGTGGAGAGAGAAAGAAGAACCTGTTTAAGTGAGCACGTGCCTCTCATGTGTCCACTTAATCTGATTTTTTTAGGGAGATTAGGCATTCAAACACTCCACGTGCATGACACGTGATTCTTTCCGTCCATTAATTCACGTCCGTATGTTTTTTGGGGGTAAAGCGCACATTTAAATAGTTGAAGGAGTTCATTCATACCCTTTTAAAGCTTTGTGGGTAAGCACACACAGTGGATAGTTCATGGGGGGTTTTTGGACTTTTTCCTTTTTCATATGTTGCAAATACGTATTAACAGGCTGAGAGCCATGAGTGGTGGTTAAAAGCTGCTCTTTCAAAGACATTAGACAAGAGCTGGAATGATTGGAAAAAAGGGTTTTCAGATGATCCCAAGCTTCTTTGGTAGTGGCTAGTTTGCCAAGAAGATTAAGCACCTTAGGTTCAAGTGAGCTTGTCTTACCTAACCCACATAGTGTATTCAGGATTAGGTAAGACAATGCCATCTAAGATGTGTGTAGAAGAGGGTCATGGTTTAGTCCCATCTAAAAAGGACATGAGATCATGCCCATGAAAAAGTGCATCAACAAGGGTGCATCAAGAAGCATAGTTGTTTTGGTTGAGTTTGATGGGTAACTAGTGAGCTGAAGTGAATTAAATAAGGTGGAACCAGGATGATGAAATGTAGGAGAAACAATAACATGAGGAAAGGAGGAAGAGGATTCGGTATTTTGGCTAGCCATGAAAAAAAAATTACTGTGAAGCGATTAGCTCTGATATCATGTGAAATCAAGAGAATTAAATAAATGGAAGCATCAATTGTTTTACTGCAAGTGTGTGTATATATACAATTACAAACAATTCAAAATTAGAAAACCCTAAATCTATTGTATAACTATATTTCAAAAATTGAACTATTTACAACAACCCTAGAATTTTTATGAGTTTGTTGTGGAAGACTCTCCATCACATAGTATTATTCAAAAGAAAGTATGTCCTAGCTAAAACTTTGCTGTTCTACACTTATCTAATCTACGCTTATTTGCCCAATGAATTTTTATGTTGTCCACTGCTGGAAGAGTCTAAAGTTTACACAAGTGGCTTGATTTATATACTCTTTGTAACAAACACTTCATCAAAAGTATTTTATTGATTATCTGGGTGATATTAGATAGGTTTTGTATAATTGACTTCTAGAAAACATGATAAAAGAAAAATTAAACTAGAATTACGTTTTAGAATCAATCATGACCATCTATTTTATGTTTTTATGATTTTTTTTATGAAAAATATATTTTTGAATTTAAAAATATCTTAAATTGAGATACCTAAATAGTTTAAGAATATTGATGTCTTATCTAATATATATAAAAAATATTAATGTCTTAAATTTGACTTATTATAAGCAAAATTACAAAATTTCAATCGCTTGTATAAATATTTAATTTTCCACCACTGTTATACCAAATAGTAACTCTTTGTCCAATTCATATCCGGATATAATTTTTATGAATATTCTACTCCTTTCTAGTCACACTCATATAATAAATTTCCCCAAACACTCAACAGAGTCCTTTCAGAGCTTTCAAGTAAAAGTCTCACATATTGAGAACTAGGTACTTCAACTTTGGAAGTTTTAGCAAAGTTCAAATTTCACCCGGAAGATTAGGATAAGATTTATAAGAGGAGGACAGCTTGCTAACTCCTTGTTTTGTTTCTCAAATTACAATATATAAGCTAGAAAAGGAAACAAGAAATTAAAACAAGAAGAGCCCCTCAAAAATCTCTACTTGAACAAATTATTGTTGTTATTATTAAGTAATGCAAATTGTGTCACTAAATAAATCGAAATATTACTATTGATTATGATGAGCCAGAGCCCTACATGTATAGAGCCAAAAAGGAGAAGCCAAATTTCCGAGGGTATAAAAGTACATAAGATTTCTTCAAACTGATATATTCGATCTTTGCTCCAGTCCATTAGGTTTCAACTTGTCACAGTATATGGATAATGCCGAAAAGCATCCACTTGAGCTATGACAAGTATTCATACAAATCTATCCCGATAGTGATCTTTGATACTTTAGTCCCCCAAAAATTAATGTTGTTGACAATACTGTTTGAGCAATTATAAATTTAGGCCCTATTTAGATAGCATAACTTATGGTTTATTGGAGTTTCTTTACTATCATAAGTGCTTATATGTAGATAAAATTGTATTTGGATAAGTTTATATAAACATCTTGTTATCCTCTAAAAAGTTATTTTTAGCTTATTTTATGAAGCTATTTTTTAGAATTTCTAGGAAAAAACCTTTATAGAAGCTTATAATAGCTTAACTGACAACTGTTTTTTAAAAAAAAAAATTAGGAAAAAAATATCCCTAAATGATAGTAAAAATTCTGCTAAAGCCCGATGACCAATCTCTCTCACTTTTATGATTTTAAAAGTGTTTTTCCAATTGTTTATCTAAACACAAAATAACTTAATTTAAAAAAAAAAACTTATTATATAAAAGTTTTTCACATAAGACATTTTTATTTAAGCGCTTAAATAAGTCATTTATTTAAATGGAGCCTAAATTCACATTACTTCATAAGGCCTCNTTGGATAAGTTTATATAAAACATCTTGTTATCCTCTAAAAAGTTATTTTTAGCTTATTTTATGAAGCTATTTTTTAGAATTTCTAGGAAAAAACCTTTATAGAAGCTTATAATAGCTTAACTGACAACTGTTTTTTAAAAAAAAAAATTAGGAAAAAAATATCCCTAAATGATAGTAAAAATTCTGCTAAAGCCCGATGACCAATCTCTCTCACTTTTATGATTTTAAAAGTTCTTTTCCAATTGTTTATCTAAATACAAAATAACTTAATTTAAAAAAAAAAAAAAACTTATTGTATAAAAGTTTTTCACATAAGACATCCTTATTTAAGCGCTTAAATAAGTCATTTATTTAAATGGAGCCTAAATTCACATTACTTCATAAGGCCTCTATATGCTATTTTTTTTTTTTGTACACGATGGTATAGATTGATCGAGATTCGGATTCAAAACCTCTTTTAAACTATTCAAATCTCCAATATCTTTAAATACAAAGTATAATTGTCTTATTCACTAGTTTCTATGCCAATACCATAATAATAATAATAAATACAAGCAAAATAAAACATATACTCCCCTATCAATTACGATACGGCACCTTAACCTAATGGTGGTACCCTGAAGAATATTTATACAGAAATTCATTATTGTATATAACTGAAACTCACTAGCTCACATGCATAATATCAACATTATTATAATTATTTTTACAATTATCAACCTACCATAATGTACCATTACATGTAAAAATTTAACTTCTTTAATTAAAGTTCGTATTTAGTTGTTAAATCCATAAATTTTATATCTACACAAGTTGGTATATATGCATGTACTGTTTCCCCAAGATACTGTGGAATGTTCATGTATCTGGAAAAGTTTTCCCGTTGACAATGCTTTTAAAAGAGATGGGCCATGCATATATTTGGATTTTAGAGTCACCCATTACTTACGTCATACTGATATTATTGTTAATCAACCACTTCCTACCATAGTCATATTATTTTTTAGCCGCATTATGAGGTTTTCGACAACAAAGCCTGGTGAATCTATTCATTGTCTATTAGCAGAAGAGAATCTATTCATTCTAAACAAATCAAAGTCCTTTCTTTGTCACAAAAAAAGGACAAGAATATTTGGCAGTTAATTATTTAACTTAATCCCCAATTATGTTGTACTCTCTCTTTCTCTCTCATCTATTAAAATTGATTATATTATGAAAATAATGAGATTAGACATGAGTGTCCAAAAGAGAATACTCTAATAATTAAACACTAGGTACTATATATCATAAGGTCTCAAGTTTAAATTTCATTGGGATCAGATGGGCTGGTATCATGGGACATGATAAGCTCTATCCTTTCTAATGTAGCCTTTAGTAAAAATAGAAAAAAGACACATAATTGGTAAATCATGATTTATTTTAGAAATATAATTAAAGCATTTACATTATGATTTCAATATATAGTGACGGATTTACCAGCAGGGGCAGTTACCCTTCCAAATTCTTTTAATTTTTTTACTAAAATTCTTAAGAATTTTTTTGAGATTTTCATATTTTTTTTAGTTTAGCCTCTCACTTTCATAGTTTGCCCCTCCATTGAGTTGTTTCTAAATTCATCACTGTCTATATACATTGATTATGAGAAACTGTCTAGAAAAAGAACAGAAAATAAGTCATTAAAAACACAAAATATGACAACGACCAAATTATATGCTAGGGCTTTGAACTTGGTTTCTAAGAAGCTCCTCAGGCATAATACTAGCAATTTCTTATATGCATATATGGTCACTTGGGTAAGGCCTAATTGTTCCATAATGCTAGCAGCGTACGTATGCATATAAAAGTTCTTGATTGTTAATATGCTTTTATGTTGTAAAATACAAATATTCTAAAAATTATAATTTATGAACTAAGTATGCGTGTATATATATAGAGTGTGAACTGAGAACTACCTGATGACCGTTACATTTGTATGAATGATCAAGATTTAAGAGATTTATGTGACTTTGAAGTGGTAATTTATTCTTGATCTTCCATGTAAGATCCAATAATTAAGATTCGTTCTCTCAGTTTTTCTGATAAATACTTTTTCCCTCGATACGATTTTATGTAAATAGAGACTTTTTCCATGTCATTTTATTGTGATGATCTCATATATTTATATTAATATTTATTGTGAGAACCTCCACCATAGAAAACTAAAAAACACCACAACCACCAAGAATGTGCATGTAAATGTAAGTTTTAACTATAAATTGAGAACCTCCCCATAGACTAAAAGTATGCAATTACCCCCTGCCTCTCCCATTCTCTCTTCCCCTTTTCCACGTCTCCACGCCCTCTGTTCGCTGCCCATAACCTTTCTCCAACTGTCTAAACCCTGCTGCCTGAAGATTAATCCTAACTCAGCCATTGGACTAGTATGTAACTAGTTGAGTGCTCATAGTGGAGAAAAAGGGAATATTTTTAGTTACTGGTTTTGAATATTCTGGTTTATGTATGAATAGCTTTCATAGTGATTATCCTTATGAATTTGTAACGTTCTTCTTATTTTCGAAAAGAAACAAATTATGGTGGCAAACACTGACTAGTTGAGAAGGAAAGCATTATGTTTGAATATGATCCTTCCGTGTCTGCACCCCAACTTGAATGGGCAAAGAGGGAGTGGGACAGAAGAATATGGTCCTTAGAAGCAAAAGTGAAAATGCTTTTGTATGAGAAAATGTGGGCATTGGAAAATTGCTAAAACCCCACTAACCGTGGTCTAAGTGGTTTCTTTCTTTAGGTAATAACAACTTAATAATTGAAATCATCACGATTAACTTGTCCACGGTGCATGAATGTAATCATTCACCAAGAGAGTTAGCAAATGCGAATCTGATAGCTGGGATGTTGTTCTCTCTAATACTAGATTTGATGGTCTAAACAAATACATGATTACTTCTTTTGACAATGGTGGGTTTATTGTTGGATGAACTTTTTGACCACACCCCTTTTTGTCGTTACTTTGTTGCTTTCGAACTTAAGAGTGTTAGCTTGTCATTTGCACCTATAGATGAGACTTAGGATCTTAATTGGAAATCAAGATGTCAAACTTTGTCAAGGAATAAATGTCACTTGGTCGAAAAATCGTTATCTAAAAGTAGCTATACTACCATTTTAGACAAATAAAACTTCATTCCTTTTTGGGATTAAAACATTATCTCTCTAAAATCACTATCTTCTAGAGGGTCAATACTGTAATTGGTAGGATCATGATGAACACTATTAGGCTCTCATAACAAATGTAAATATCACATTGCAATATAATATATCTAGGGAATTACTATGCTACCACCCCTTTAAAGTTGGACATAGCTCTACCATCCCATCAAAATTTCTATTTTGGACTTAATTAGTCATGGTTCTTGAACTCATTTCGAAGCTCTCGTCAATGAGAGCAACCAAGTGTAAGTCAAAATAGTTGGATACTAGCAAAACTGACATAAATTGGAAGTTATAAAATAAAACTTATGATGAATAACACTTTTTCTTTATGGTCTAATTTATGCATCTTAGCTAAGCTTTAATTGTTGAGTCATAAAATCATTTCAGTTTTGCAAAAGCTTTATACTGAACTTTAAAACAAGGGTTATTTATGTCCAAAATAAAAGTTTTGAGGGGTTAGTAATGCTACCTCCCATTTTGAAGGGGTGGTAGCATAGCAATTTTCATATATCTATCTTCCATTAAACAAATAATGAATATACAAACAAACATATATGGATCAGATATGACACTGATATAAAATTAAGTTTATTGTATTGTATGAAATAACTTATATAGGAGGTATTTTCATAAAACCCAAATTTGAATTGAAAGTTTTAGCCAAATATACACTGATTCCATAACAGCTTGTAGTATTTATAAAATAATTTGTAATCCATTGTTGATGATCTTATAATAACCTAAAATATGTTTTTAATTAATTGAAAGTAATTATGAACTATGTAATTAAGTACTTATAAATGTCAATTTCTCAATTTTTTTATTAAGTTAAACATAATTTTTTTTTGGTAATCATATATGATAGTAAGGATACGTTGCTCCAATATTATTAAGCAGGATACTAGTAATACTTCTTACTAATCACTCATAGTTCAACAATCATGGTATAAAAATACATCAAATCTTACACGGATCCAAATCTATCGAATCTTATCAAAATTACTCCTGTCCCTTCAAGACTTCAATACGTGGTGAGCAAATACAAAACAAGGAAATAGGTGATAAGATCACCAAAAAGACAAATCTTCAGCAAATTTTATCATTTGACACTAGCTAGTTACCCATTTTATCTTTATAGATCACTGCTATATGAATGAAGGGGGACAACCTGTGGTTGATTATATTTTTCTCTTCCACTTTTTTAGTGGTAAGACAAAGTCTCCTGAATGTAACATAGGAAAATAGAGTGATGATACTCTCACATTGTTTTTCATTTTCTTGCACACTTAACAGCATCTAAATTTGATTAGATCAACTAAAATTTCATAACATCCCATTGAAACTTTAATTTAACAACTTAAATTAACTGTACATCGATCTTCCACACCTTTTCTAAAAGAGTGAGAGTATTATTTTTCTAAAAGATATGGTCCACAGACCTTTTCTGCGAAAACTTTCAATATATAACTGTTCCCACTATGCACCCTTTTCAGCTTCTTTTAATGCATATTCTACAAAGGAGTGGTAATTTTACTAGACATCATCACCCACAAACTTTGACATTAAACCGTCCTTCTAATCTCTTAATCATCACTCTTTGAATTGTAAATTTCCTTCATTTCATGATTTTGACTAGTGTTAGTGTATATTGTTGATCTTATTCATTTTGTTACTTTTATAAATAAAAGAGCAATATCTCATATCATATTCCAAAAAATCAGGCTTTTAGAGGTGTGGAATCCTGCTTGAATACCACTCCTAATGTTCACTCCCACCAATTTGATGTAATGGAAGGTCCAGCTTCACCTAAATGCATGCTGCTAACTCTTTTAGCTAAAGATATGATGGTGATGGGAGTAAGCACAACATTTTTATGGTCTATAGACCAAATAAAGGTTGCTAGGCTGTTTAGCGGTCTAAATGATGTACAGTTTTGTAAATGCGTAACGTTTATTTAATTTATTTCCTAAAGAAAAGAACTTAAAATCACCGATGATACTTTTTCCATCTTTGTGCTTGTGCCAAAGCTTCTTTTTTTTTTTTTTAATAAAGAAAAAAAAATGAAAGAAGACTTTTGAGACAATTATTATTAGGTCACACAAATTAAAAATAACTAATTATAAATGGATTATTAAAACAAACTAATTTTTAGGTGGACGACTTCTAAAAGTTAAGTTTTTAAAATTGCCTTTAATTTACTAATGATCACTTAAAAACACAGGATAACTACTAATCAATATATGACTACTATTGAGAAACACAAGATAAACATTGGTAAGTAAAGGGTGAATTTGGAAACTCAGGTTTCAATGATCACTCACCTAGAAATCTTTATTTTTTTAGTCACCCACCTATAATTCTTTGTAATTTGTATGACCTAACAATAATTGTCTCAAAAAAATTTTGTACTAAGCAATAAATTGTCTCCTACTAGGTGTAGTCTGAGGGATCTAGATATTTTAAAAAAGTTAGAGGTTCAAACCTTCATGCCATCATGCAACTAAAAAAGTTATCTTCCCTTCTTTTTTATTTTTTCAAATAGTGAAACCATAAATCATAAATTTTGATGTAGACAACTTTACACAAACTATAATGCTACATAGCATTTTAATTAAATGAGAAAAATATTACAGGGGTCTAATTGAATTCAAATTTTACTATAGAATATAATTGAGGGGATATGTTGTGGCCACTCTATGGATAACTTAGAGCAAGCTATTTATGTACTCATTATCTCATATTATTTTACACTCTTCACATATACCAATATTAAATGGATCCTCAAGATTTATTGGTTCTGTGTTCGAACTTAAAGTCGTAGCGAAAATATTAAAAAAAAAGACAATATTAAATGGATTAACTTAAATTTTAAATAGACTCACTTATTAAAATTTTTTTGTACCATTTATATTATAAACATTATTTTACATATATGTAGAGAGAGTTTCTTGATAGCTTTATTCCATAAAACACACGATCTTTTCAACAAGAATTGAGATCTTTTAAAGTGCAAGAATGCATCTTGCACTTTAGAAAATAAGGTGTTAAAGGATAATTATTGATAAAAAAAAATAATGATTTAGATTTTAATAAACTACATTCACGTGAATGATGATTATAAACTTTCAAAAATTCATTACCTTTTCTATAAAAACAAAAAAAACAAAAACAAAAAAACATATTCCCTTATTAATTATCTAAATACACTTTATTCTTTAAAGTCCATCTAACATTTTAAAGAATCCAAATCCTTTTAAAGAACATATGGTAAATTGGAACTATAACTAGAAGATCATCCTTACACGTGTTTTTAGCATTAAAATATAAGAAACATAATAATTCCTGCAATAATAGTCATCCAATATAATATTCTTCCTTGTGATTCGGCTAGGGAGCAATAGGGCCCTTTTGATTTTTGTTTCACTTGGAAAAATATTTATTAATTGCACCTTTCTGTTAGGTTTTGTTGCTTTTTATTATCTATTTTGAACAAAGACAAACTTGTATCAATAATTATTTTTGGATTAAATTTCCCAGGGAATCTGAAATTAATTTTTCATTTTTAAAATTCAAATTTGTTATATGGTAGTTTGTATATAATTATATATGCAGGCTGAGTCTAGAATGCACATCTTTATATACATAACTCATAAGTTCATAATTTTTCATACTCATAATTCTGAATCTGCATTCTCTTTCTTCTTCAATCATTATCACCAGGGGTCTAGAAGTGGCTTAGATATGGATAGTTGTGTATAGATATAGGTACAGAGCTGGCATTTTGGGCTCATTTATAGCTTCTCACTTGCCAAACCTATCATAGAGTACACGCATGAAGATTGCAATGACAGCCAATTTCTCTGGTTTATTGCCAGTTAGGTTCAATGACTTGGAAGTTTCTACGAAGAATAATATTGTGGTAGTAGTAGAGCACAACTCAGTGGTTCCCATGTTTTGGAGAAAGACAAGCAGACACAAGCTCATGGTGATCTTCCACCATTAGGTAATGGGACAAGTTGGACAACCCCATTTCTGTCCCTTGATGTGCCTCTTGGATGAAGCAGAGGATTTATTTGGCAAGCAAATTTTTAATACCTTTTGTAATATTTAGGTCACTTATGAGCTGGCCCTCTAGAAGAAAATCGATTTTCAGTGACGAATTTCCGGAGGCGACCTTTCAAAATCGTTGTTATAGGCACTTGACCTAAAGCCATATTTATTAGTTATAACGTTAAATAGGCCAAAGCAAATCGAGAGAACTTATGAAACCATCTAAATTGAGTGCTTCTAAAAGAGGAAAACTATGTCTGTTATATGTAGCTGGTTTGGTTAAGTTCAATTTGAGAAGATTCTCAAATATTGAACAAAACTAGCCTTCAAAAATTTACTTAGAACTGAAAATTAAGCCAATGGAGATAATCAAAACCAAGCAGCTAATTTGGTTTTAGATCAGTTCCATGAACACCTCTATATTAGAGAACTCCCATAATATTGAGAAAATCCGTATTACTTTCATGAAAGTTTATTGTCTTGTAAGTCATAAACATGAGCACATGTCAAAAAACCAAAAAGCCTTAGTACTATGTATCATATCTTTAATTAGAGATTTATTCCTACATCAATCCTTGGTATTCTGGAGAATTTTAATAAGAACCATTCAATCTAGGACCCCATCTATATGCTTTAATTTTTGATTGTTATGTATCAACTTTGATTCACATGTCTCTTGTACAATTAATGTTTCACACACATTCTTTGGACCGACAATGGACGGTATGGGTAAGAAAAAGTTGCATAGTATAGGCTTAGCCAAACCACTCACACACATTGCTTTCTTGTATATGCTATCAAACAATATGTCCCATCCCTTTTAACTCTCATGCATTTTCCACACCCTTTTTGTGTAAACCACTTTGTCCTATTTAATTTGAGGCCGCCCATTTTCTCCTCAACTAGAAAGCTGTGGTGGTAAGTCACGTACACCTGGCCAATTCTATAAGCAGAGTCCTATTAAGGAAAGAAGGGTTATCTGTACTCTAAAACCATGTGTAATAATTCCAAATTGAATTTGTTGACAAAGGACAAGTACCTTTGTCCTTTCTCTATCTCTTAATTTGTTGTGTTAGGATATTTAGGTCGGAAAAGGTGTAATTATCCTGTCTTTCACATTGGAAGGACATGGTTAGAGACAAAGGACCTGTTTTCTTTTTTCACATGTTTACCTTGTTTATAGGAAAATTATTAGTCAATGATTAGTTGCGTCACTTACAGTGAGAAAAAAAGGTTGAAGTGAGCGTTAAGATATACAAGGCGGCTAATGGTTGGTATTAGAACTATCAATTTGGGTTGGGTCTGCCAGGCTAGCATGTCCCACCATGTTTATGGGGCGGGTTGGGTGTTTTAAAAATTGCATCGGTGAACGAACCATTTTAGAAGATGAGCACCGGTTGAATAAGTTCCACCGGTTGGACCGAATGATCAGATTGGATGATGTCATAAATATAATTTTTATATAAATATAATATTCATTGTATCTATTGTACAATCTAAATGAGAATAAGTAAATTATAATACAAATTTATTCACAAAAGAAACATTGGTTTGGAGATATGAGTCTTCTATCTCATAAAGGAAGAGAGTTTGAATCCTTTGGGTGGCTAAATTTGATCCAAAACGACACAATTTTGGAAAAAAAAAATTGAAAAAAAAAATTCAGTGAACCACCTGGTTATGTAAAGTCGGTACNGAACCGCCTGGTTATGTAAAGTCGGTACCAGTTCATTAGTTTGCACCGATTTAACCGCTTTAGCGGTTTGACCCCCTAACCAAATTGAAATCCAAATTGGGCACCGGTTGGACCAGTTGAACCGATCGGTCTAATCCGGTTTTAAAAACATTAGGTTGATATAATAGTAGCCTGTTTAGAAGTGGGCCAACAAACTCGCCCCATTTGGGTTGCGAGTTAAGGCAGGCTTGAGGCGGGCCAACCCGTGACATAATTATTAAAAAAAAAAAAAGGATCAATTAATGTTCAACTACTTTTATCTTTATGTATTGTATATATAGATAATAAAGATTGTGCAAGTATTAAAACAACTTTGTCAAAAGATGGATCAAATGTTATTTTAATGTGATAGAGGATGAATTTTAAAGAATTTTGTTGTTTAATTAGTCTTTTTAGACTATTTACACTCTTAATCTCTTATGCTTTTAGTCTTGGATGATTGACTATTCAATTATTTTGGTTGGTTTTTTTTTCCACCCATTTTATAGATTTTTTCATCATTTTTTGCAGGTTGGCCTTTCTTGACAGCTGTAGTTGGTATGTGGGTGCAATGATCCAATCTCATGCAAAGAATACTAATAATTGCAACTTGATTAGACTCCTATATTAGAGCACATGTAGTTAATAAAATCTGATCTCAATTGAAAAAAAAATTAAATTAAGCTAAGAAAAATCAAATGATTAGATTCAAAGTTATTATTAAGTTTTCACCTAACAGCTTAAGCTTATGAGTTAAGTTGCCTTTTGGTATAATATTAGAGTCTTTTTAACTATGCAATCAGGATATCGGTCATTGTTGAGCACAAGATATGAGTGGGCTATGCTTTGTTAATATTTCAAGTTCAAAGGACTTTTGCATATAGGGGCATGTTAAATATAAAATCATTCTTGAGGCCTTCACTTAACTAGCTTAAACATTTGAGATGAATTAATTATTGACACTGTAAAAGTATGCAATGAACTTGACTATAGTACATAAATTGAATTACTTATTCCATAAAAAAGTGCAACCATAGCAGTAGTAATCTATTGATGGTCTTCACCGCTAGCTAGTTCATGCATCACGACCACGAAGTCTTTGTGTCACCTCAGCATGTCTAATTAGTGGCTGTGCTTCGGAAAAGCTACATATAATATACCTTGAACCTAAGAAATAAAAGGCAGGAGTATTTGACAATCCTAGAAATTATTAAATGATCAATTATTGTCATCAAGTTGTCTAGGTGCGGGTTATGATAACTTTGAGAAATGATATTTACACATTAGGTAGAAAAGTTATACAAAAAAAAAAAATGGTTTAATTATGCTCTAGGTTCCTTTATTGGCTATTACAGGTATAAGCCTGGTTTAGTAGTGAAAAATTTAGACTTCTCGTTCTATAGTGGGTTCGAGACCATAAGAATCCATTGATAAAGCATATCATCATATAAGTCACGCCTTTCATTATGGCGCAACCTAGCCAAATTCTAAATTTTGTTACCCAAAACAAATAACAACTCACAATTAATGTTAAGAAACAGTGAAAAAAAATTTGTGATAGATATAGCATAAGTCTAATAGGAGATAGGAGTAAAGAGTATTAATTTTTATTGATGGATCAATTTTTTATCATATTATGACTCAATGGTGGAACTAGAATTTTCATTCAAATGAAGCTAGATTTGGGGCGTGTGTTAATGAGACAAGGTTGTCAGTTACTGGGGGAACAACTAACATTTAAGAAGGGTAATATGAGGGGTTAGGGATATGGAAATGGGAAGAAGATAAACAAGATGAGAGATTTAGAAGGAATTCCCTGTCGCCTCTCATTACAAGAAAACATACAATTTTTCACCAATTAGAATTTCAAGAGAAATTCTCACGAAATTCTCATGGTGAAGCATTCAATAGGAATTTTTTATGGAAAATTTTTTTGTGAGAAAATTCCGTGAGAAAATTGCATTTTTGATGAAATTTTCTCACGAAAAAAAAAAATTTCACAGGAAAATTCCATGAGAAAANTCACGAAAAAAATTTCACAAGAAAATTCCATGAGAAAATTAAATTTTTAATGGAATTTTCTCATATAAAATTTTTTCTTGAGAAAATTCCCTCAGAAATTTAATTTTCTTAAAAATTTCTCATGAAATTTTTTTTCATGAGAAACAGAATGCACCGTTTCATTAAAATTAAAATTAGGATTTTAAAATTTCTCACGGAATGTTTCCGTGAGAAATTCTATGAGAAAACTAGGTCTTTCTTTCACCTCCGCCACGAGCTCCTCCATTTCAATTTTCTCAATTTTCCTCTCTTCTTGCCTCTGCGACTCCATTTCCCAGTGGCGTTTGAGATTGTTCCGGTGGTGGCAAGAAGAGGATAATGGTTGGGAAGCGTATTTGACTTGGATAAGAGGTAAGTGAAAATCCTTTTGTTTCCTCTTTTCAATTCTTCTTTGAGTTAAATGTGAATTTGCTTGTGTTTTTGGATGAATTTGATCGTAGTTTTAGGATATATATGTTGTTGGCGGAATGTTGTTAATATGATTATGGATTGACTTTTGAATTGTTTTGATGGAACATTTGTTGATTCTCATACATCCAAATTACTAAGCATGAATTGGAGTTGTTGTAGTTTTTTTTGGATAATTTTTGTTAGGGAATTTGTTTGTGATTGCTGGAAACAAATTTTGTGTTTGTGTGTGCATGTCTGTTTTTTTTTTTTTTTTTTTNGGCAATGACTGCATGTCTGCTACTTGTTAGTGAACATTTATCTAAGCATTTGGATAGTTTAGAAATTGAAAGGGATTGCTAGTTAGCTGACTAATTTCTTGCATTTTTTGAATGAATTGTCTGCAATAGTATGAAAAATAAGAGATTTATTATGATAATATAATTTTTCTCCTTATTCATTTCCAATTCTTTCATGAATGTGATTGTGTCTATTTTTGGCTCATGATAGAATGGGATGACAAAGAAGAGGACAAATAGACAACACAACAATGGGAGGATGATTGGGACGATGATGATGTCAATAATGACTTCTCTCTGCAGCTCAAGGGAGAATTAGAGAACAACACCAAGAAAAGATAATTTTTTGAGTAAAACCCATTTTTAGTCCCTGAATTATTCAGTGATTGACAAGTTAGTCCTCCAAAAATGTTCGCTGACAATTTCGTCCTCGAATTATGGTTTCATACGACAAATTAGTCCTCGAATTAATCCTCAACTGAGGACTAATTTGTCGTACGGAACCATAATTCGAGGACTAAATTGTCAGCGAAAATTTTTTAAGGACTAATTTGTCATACGGAACTATAATTTGAGGACGAAATTGTCAGCGAACATTTTTGGGGGACTAACTTGTCCATCGTTGAATTTTTCAGGGACCAAAAAGGGGTTTTACTCTAATTTTTATTACTCTTGTTTATCTTGTTCATAGTTTTAATAACAATCAAGCAATAAATGATTGTTGTGAATTACTGTCTAAGACATCCCTATTTGATAATTGAGATGTAGACAAATTTTTATCAAGAGCCCAGAATATACATATAAGTTCAAGTCATTTAGCTGATTTAGTCTTGTATTTGAATTTTATTAATGTAGTGTTAGTTTTTGTTTTGGATTGTACAATGTGTAAAATCTAAGATCAAACTCTGTAAAGTTTGTTTAAATGTGATAATGTATGATTTTTTGTTTACTTTTCTTTGAATTTTTTTTTTCCCTTTTGTAATTTTTTTTATTATTGATATAAAAAATCAGCCAAAGAAAAAAAAAATAAACTTGAGGAATTTTTCACAGACAAAAATTTGTGAGAATTTTTTTTTTCAATATTTCTCATGTCAAAAGTAAGTTCATGAGAAATTTTCTCACAGAACAGAATTCTGCGAGAACACGTGAANCGTCTCAAAATCCATGAGAAAGTCCATAAGAAACTTATTTCTCACGAAATTTTGGGCATTTTCACACATATTTTGTCCATAAAAAAAATGCTTATTTTCTTGTAGTGTCTACAACTTGTCTCTATATTATTATATTTGCATGATGTGTATTATAAGATATAGTTCGACATTGATTCTATTAAATGGGTCATGTTTAAAATGCTGAAGGATTTTATGAAATCTTTATCCAAAATTATCCTATGAACTAGATGTGACATATGTTTATGCATTGTGGCCTTCAAAGTCGTTCCACTCTCTCACCATGATTTTGCTTGCTGCATGTTGCACTGTAGTTTAGTAAAAAGTATCGTTTATCTAAACACACATTTGTAATTCCCATAATTGATTATAAATTTAAAAAAAGTTGTTGGAGTATTCAAACAATCATATCTAAACACACACTAAGACTCGTTTGTTGTTGGGGTGGCAACAGCCCCCAAAATTTTTGAAAACTAAAATTTTTTCTTTGACTTTTAATTTTTTATTTAAAAAAAGTACATGTTTAACCCCTTAAAAATTATAAAAATTTCATATACATAATTAGTAATTATATTTTAGCCATTCCAAAAAATTCATGCTAGCTCCACCACAAAAAGTACTTTAAAAAATTTATGATAGCCCCTCCAAAGTAAATGGGATGACTTTCATTCTTAACTTTCATAGTAATTATATTTTTTTCTCTCTAGAATAGGTTGGTATTGCAATTATCCCATTTACTTTTAGAGAGAAAAAAGCTTAAAAATGAAAGTTAGAGAAATAAGTTCTATAAATAAAAGTTTGGAATAAAATTGTAACTATGAACAGCAATTAGTCTTTTTGTTTGGGTTTTCCTAGTAATTAATTGTCTTTAAAAATTAGTAAATGTGGTTTTAGGAGGCCTAAAAAAGTTTGTACCCTCCCATGCCAGTTACACCTCTTTTTTTAATTAGATTAATCATAAATTCTTACAAGTTAAGGATAAAAAATAAAAAGGCTTAATTGCAATTTTGGTCCTCATATTTTAACCACTTGAACGTTTTGGTCCTCTTTCTTTAAAAATGAACTATTGAGTCCCTCTATATTCATAAAATGTACAAATTTAGTCCATTTATCTTTAAGTCAAAATTCTTAAGTTTACTTCAAGGTGTAAAGTTTTCTGATTCATAATCCCACCGTTCAGATTGAAGAGTTACGTCTTGTGAATCTTTCCATTAAATTTCAATTCGATCTAATGGTGAATAAGTCTAAATTTTTGGTTAGATGAAAACTTATGGTTTTGGTATTTTGGGCTGAGTTTCACCCAATGTTTTAAAAACCGAACCGATGAACGAACCGTTTTGACAAAAAATACTGGTCGGACCGGTTGAATCGAAGCTTTTTCTAAACTTACAGATTAACAAAAAATAAAACATAAAAAATAAATCACAATTCATTGAACTTAACTCATAAGTGAAAGTTTCAAATTTAAAGATTCAAATAACTAAAAGTCAAAAGATATAAAAACCTAATCTATATACATCTAATTTAAAATGGTAATCTATAATAAAATTAGATTATTTCAATGGCCAACATTTTTTACAAGTTCACATACTCTTAACATAATCAAGTTTGCAATTTTTAAAAAAAAAAAAATTAGATAATTAGAACATATAAAACATGTGTACAGTGTGACTATGTGTTATAATTTTTACATATTTAAAAATTTAATATTAAATAAATCTATTAAATAGTTAATAAATAATTTTTGTGTAATAATAAATACAAGTCTTGAGTTGTCCCAATGATTTGGATAGGAAAAAAATTAATTTCTTAACTAGTTTATTAATAAATATATTTATATGTGATATTATACTCAAAAATTGATATGTCCTGGTGGTAAAGAATGCCACATTTGAAGAAAATGGGAGGGGATCGAATTCACCCAAGAGCAAATTCGCTTCCAAGTTAGCAATTTTGCAAGCCGTCCGGTTTTCTAAAACCGGACCGGTTCACCGGTTCACACTGGTTTTGGCGGTTCTCTCCGGTTTTAGGCGGTTTAACCGCTACAACGGTTTAGGGGTATGAACCGGACCGGATTTCCAAACGGGCACCGGTTGGACCGGTCGGACCGCCCGGTCCGGTCCGGTTTTTAAAACATTGGTTTCACCGTTAGATCGAGATCAAATTTAGTAAAAAGGTTCACAAGATGTAGCCCTTCAATCTGAGCGGTGGGATTATGAATCAGAGAACTTTACATCTTGAAATAAACCTAAGAATTTTGACTTAAAGATAAATGGACTAAACTTGTACATTTTATAAATATAGAGGGACTCAATAGTTCATTTTTAAAGAAGGGGGACTAAAACGTTCAAGTGGTTAAAATAGGGGGACCAAAATTGTAATTAAGCCAAATAAAAAAGAAACAATGGACAACAATTGAAAAATGAGAACCATAGCATGCTCCTAAGCTCACTCCAATCAATATTGCTAGACCATCTCAAAAGGTTTTCAAAATATAGGACTGGGATCTCCAAACTTAGCTGAATTGTGGGCGGTCATGGAAGGCATTAGCCTTGCATGCCAGATGGGAATCACAAAGCTGCTTATAGAAGTTGATTCTCAGCTTGTTATTAGCATTCGTAAAGATACTCACAGCTCTAACTACTATTTTAATCCTCTGGTTGATCATTGCAGGGAACTATTTCAGGGGATTCCCCTTTTTAAGCAGAAACACATGTTTAGGGAGACCAATGGAGGTGCAGACGCCATAGCTCAAGCGGCACACAGTCTAAATGACCAGTTTAATATCTTTACTGCACCACCAATTTTTTGTTAAGATTGTAATCTATTTTGATGCCATTGGAAGAGCCCTTCCAAGGCTTGTAGGTTCTTGTACTGTTGAAAATCCCTCGCTGGACTGACTGGGTCTCAGCTTGAGGTTTTTCTGTAGTTGTAAGATATGATTTCTCTTTAATGAATTACACTTTAACCAAAACAAAAAGTTTTCAAAAGAGCTAGTGGCCCATTTACGAAAGATAAATGGATCAGCTTAGATTATGGACTTCCTTCCAGCAAGGGTTTAATTATGGCATTCAAATTAAAATTGAAACCCTTTTCACAGTCCAAATTGCTAGCTCTCAAATGTCAATCCATATAAATAACCAGCACCAATAGATATTTGGACCCACCCTTTAACTTTATGATTCTTATTTATTTATTTAGTTAGAAAGCCTTTGAAAGAAGCCCCAAGTTTATCAGAGCACAAGCGCAAACCCAAATGCTAGTCTATGTATATGTGTGCATCTTTTTTCTTTGAGATGATATATGTACATCTTTCATTAGAAAACAAAAACAAAAAAGATATTTGTTAAAGCCCATATACAAATACACCAACTTACTACATGTGATGATAGCTAGTGAGTCGTGCCTATCATACAGCCACATATATAGAGTGTTGGTATGACACATTTTTATTAAGGGTGTCTCACGCCATAATAATCCGAGTTTAAGTAAATATGGTCAATAAAAGCAATCATATAATCCTTCTTCTTCTTTTTTTCTAACAAAAAGAAAGAATCTGATACCTTGTGCCTATTATTTTGACATGGAAGTGAAAGGGATAGTTGACAGGGGTGCAATAGCGGAGCTTGGTAGGGGCGTGGCCCCCCAAAAAAAAAATTATATCGCCTTCAGCTACCAAGATTTTCCTTCAAGCTCTCCCACTGAATGGGTGTGAAACATTTTGCTAACATTAATTGCATGGCGTTTTTTGGATGAAGGGTGGTTTAAAGTTAATACAAATGGGTATGTAGCTTGTGGTGGCCTGGAAAGTGATGCTTCAGGCTCATTCCTAACTGGGTTTTGTTGCAATTTTATGAGCTCATGATCAAAATTCAAAATAAACTAGAATTTCCAATAAAACCCTAAGACATAAATAAAACTTATAATTTAAAAATAACGCCAAAAAAGGTCTATCTATATGTTAACCTAACGCAATTTTCACAAAATCCTCTTCAGGGGATGGTCAGCTTTAGTCAATTAAGTACTGTGATTTACTAATATAAGTGAATTTCAGTATTATTAGAAGCAAACCTTGTCACTAACCACCAAATGATGTTGCCAAGTGATAAAGTAAACGCCCTTCTAGTCCTTCAAAAGATATTTGGTGGTGCTAAATTAAAGTATCACTTGCATAGTTATGAAAATATTATTTTTCTGTCGGACAAATAAAGTATTTTTTTTCCCTCAAAAAAAATATAAAGTATGTTTTTTTTTTTCTTTTTTAGTGAGTTCANTTAGTGAGTTCAACATTAAAGGAGGATAGCCCTCTGTTAATTATGGCTTTAATGATAATTAGCAAGTCTATAAGGCCCTACGTACTCTTATAGGTAAATATGATTTAGAAAAGAAAACAAACAAGAAAAAAAAAAAAAAAATTGGCATTGCCAATGAGTACTTGGTTCAGCCATGAGAAACTCAAATTCTTTGATCAATGGTTTATATTTGAGGCCATGAAAATTTATTGGTAAAGCATCTTACACGAGTCCTATCTTTAGTTCTGTCACAACTGATTCCTTAATTTTTGTCTCAACAAACCAAAAAAACAAAACGTGGCACTGAACTCGAGTTCCAGTTGATCAATCCCCGGGTCCCGCCGCCCTCACAAAACTCATGTTTTTGTTTGGTTGATCAAAATCCAACATCCATTCACATTGGTGGCAGTTAATTAATCATAGCCTTAACCTCAGATTAAGTTTTCAAACTAGTAATTAGATGACAATAACAGGAAACCATTAACTATATGGTTATTTTTAGACACAAAAGTCAACACCATTTGTTGATACCCAAATTTGTACATGCATGCATTATTTTTGGGATTATGGTCTTTGGAACCATATTTTTATGTGCTCAATTGAAACATTTCAATATTACAAAATAAAGCAAAAATAGCTAAAAATGTTGAATCGCTAACAAAAATAATAAAAACTTAAGAAATACAAAAAATACAAAAATAATAATAAAAGAAAAAAAAGAATAAATGCTGCAGAGTGCAGTAAGTCTTCTTTTGGCCGGCCACACAGTCTTTCAGCAAATACAGTCCCGTGCCTACACTACTAGCAATCCCTCTGCCAGTGCCCTTAGCAGCTTGCAAAAGAAAATAGGAAACTTGCATCAGCAAATAACCAGTGCAACTTGCATAATTCTTCGGCTATAAAAAGGGTCTCTTAGAAGCAGAACAAAAACACACAGGGATCCATATAGAGAGAAATCAAACAGTAAGATACAAAGTGAACCACAGAGAGTGATACAAAAAGAGAACCAAAAATTCTGAAACAAAAAGGGAGAAGTTCTGAAACACAGCAACAAGTAGGATCACCCAGTAACACACACAAATTTTGAAAGGGATACTGAGAAAATTCATAGCACCAGAAAGAGAAAAATTTCTACTGATTAAGGTACTAAAATTTTTCCCTTGCTCATTCTTTGTGTTAAATTTCCACTTGTTGCACTCACACAAAGCACTTACGGTATACACACTTCATACTCACTCACAGTTACATATAACCATTTTCTATTTAGTTTCTCTATTTCTGGGAATAAGGATTAACTTTAAATTTCAAAGAATAAGAAATAGAAATAGAGTGTCGTTCCCATTCACCCCAAATTTTTCGAGAGATAAAACCTAGAAAATAATTTTAAAAGGTTCAGGCATAATCAGATAGATAAAGCCAAATTAGGAGCAAAGAGGGAGAAGGGTGGTGCTGCTAGTGGCAGCGATTTCCACCCCACCCCAATTTCTTCCATTTTCAAAGTGAGGAATTTTTAAAGAGAGAAAACTGAGATTCAGAGAGAAATATAGAGAAATTTTAAGAGAAAGCTAAGGTAGAAAGGGAGGAATTCGTACCTTAGCCACCAATTTTGAGAGAAAGAGACCAAATCCATGCCTTCTCCCCTTGGATTTCGTGAGATGAGAGCTTGCTGAGTTTTTCCCCCCTTTGCTCTATGTTTCCCCCTTTCGTCTTTCTCCTTGTCGTATAGCTCTTATTCTGTGGGTTCACTGATTTCTTTTTAATGTTGTTTGCAATTTCCATCTTGTTAAAAGTATGTTTATTTGGGCTTTCATTGTTAAGGGCATGAGAGAAGTTTTTTTTTTTATTTGCTATGGATCTGGGCTGAATGGGTTTCTGAATATGGCCATTGGTTTTATTAGTGTTAGTGTGGGTTGTTTGGCCTTTTTTTTTAGTTATTAAGTTATTGGGCTGGATATAATTTGGATCTGGGCCAATTGCCTTGGTTCATTTAAATGGTTTCATTCATAACATGTTGTCTGGACTAGGCCCACGAATTGGGCTAGCAACCCAACTTGTTTTTTTTTTTTATCTTCTTAGCTTTATGTTCTAGTGTTATTTAAATTGGGCCTAGTATTAATGTTAATATTTTGATTTCTTTTGATGAAAGATCCACTAATAATATGTAGATTAGTTATTGTTTAGTAATTAAGTTCTATTATTATTATTATTATTATTATTATTATTATCATTTATATATAAGTATTCTTTTAATTATTATTTTTATTTATTTACTCTATGTGTTCGGTTGTCATGACTTTTTCATTTTACCTTGTGAATGAAATAAATAATTCAAGCTCGACGACGGATTAAGTTAAGGAATAATTGTGTTGACAATTTTTCCTAATGTTCTGGAAGTAAGGGATAAATTTCTTGGTTATGTCAGAGGCACTGGTATAGCCAATGAAATTCTCAATATCGCTTTTATTTTTTTAATTACTATTTCTCTGACATTTATTTGCTACATTTTAATTCATCTAGTTACATTTTGTCATTATCTTTACTTATGCTAGAATAAGATTACTAATGAGGGAATAATCAAATTTAGTCACAATGATGACGAAATTTTGATATTTCGAAGGTAAATGGATCATCTAGTTTTGTCAGAGATACTGGTGGGGCTTGAGGCTAATCCCTAATAAAAAAAATTTTGATGCATAAGTTTTCCTTTCTCCACGCGTCTAGTGAAACGGTGCATTTTATTTCTCACGGACACAATCCATGAGAAAATCCGTGAAAAATCCATTCCAAAAATTGTGTGTTTAGCTTTCTCACGGACTCTAGTCCGTGAGAAACTTACATGTCATCTTCTGTCAGGTTTTCACATCGACTATCTCTCTGAGAACGCTTTCGCGTCACATTCCTGCCATATTCTCCCGGATTGTCTCACGGATTTCTCACGAAAAATAGGACAGTGAGAAATTTCGTGAGAAAGTTCCTTATTTTCATTGCCTATGATAAAAACTCAGTTTTTCTATAAGAATTTCTCACGGCTTTTTAGTCTGTGAGAATTTTGCGTTTTTCTTGTAGTGATTTTTCCATTGCTAATATAAAAATTCCTATCCAAAGCTAAGTGATTGTCTTCTCCAAGATATTATGGACTGTAGAGACATGTACAAATTGCAATCTAATGATAATTTGTCTAGTGTTGGCCACACAATAGCTCTTGTTAGGCCTCTATGTATTGGCAATGATTATCCTTAGGTCAAACCCAAGAAGGGTTGCCATAGTTGGTGTCTTGATGAAACCCTCCGACTCTACAAACAAAAAACCCGTTAGAGTTACACTGCTCATATATGATTCTAGCCATGTTTAACCTAACATAGTTTGCCATATCGGCTTCATATATGGTGGAGCCTAAATGATAAACATTGTTGTCGAGTTGAAGGTCTAAAAATAAGACTCATAATAAGGTAATTCAACTATAGGCTTTCCCTATCCTATCAAAGTTAGAGTGTGCATGTTAAGGGCACTACAAGAAAAATTGTATTTTCTCATGGACAAAATCCATGAGAAATGAGTGAAAATTCTGTGAGAAACGTACTTCTCATAGATTTTCTCACGAATATAACTCTGTGAGAAAAAGTAGCGTCACAAACTAATTTTCTCATGCAAAATGTCATCCGTGAGAAATTAGAAAAGATCCATGAGAAATGTCATCGAAGTCTCACGACAAAGTCGTGGGTTTTCTCACAAACTTTGCTCAAGAGAAAATCCATGAGAAGTGACTACATTTTTTTTATTTTAAGTTTTTCACAGACCTAATCTGTGAGAAAAAGCAATCCAACTCCGCCCACAACCCATTTTTCTACTAAACCAAAACCTGCATAGTAAAAAATCTAACAACAGCATAAGCAGAAAAGCAATAATAGTAGCAGAGGAGCAGTTTTTGACATCAAATTGTAGACAAATTAGAGAATTTATACAAAAGAATCTATACAGAAGGATAATGTAAAAAAAAAAAAAAAATTACATATCTCTAGGCTCTACTAAAATTCTAAATCTGTGAGAAATGAGTGTCGGACAGAAAATGCAGCGCCAAGAGCGGTGATATGAATAGGAGTTCTGTAACATAAAAATGCAACACATTAGTTGACATTAAACATAAAATATCCAAAAACGCAACATAGAAAGAAATGCAACTATGTAATTAACAATACATAAGCACTGATGAACAATGAGTAGAACCTGTGTAATATTAATCACTTTCTAGTACATAATAACTAAGGGATCTTCATCAGTTTCATCATCACTGCTATGATATTCATCTTCTTCCTTTTTCTCATCACCTTCTCCTATCTCATCATCTACATTAGTGACAATGACTGGATTTGCTCCAGTAACAACTTCTTCTATAGCAGTTAAAGGGATATCTATCAAATCTGTCTGTGTCTGATCATCATCAACAATTAACGCTGGTGAGCAATATGGTTTGTCTTGATAGGGATCATCTAGGACATCAATTATCTACATGTCCTTGGTTTTAATGACATGTAACAATCATCGCTTATTAGGAGTTCTGTGTGGATAATAAGAGAAATAAATGTGCTCTGCTTGTTGAGCTAAGATGAATGGGTCATCCCCCTTGTATGTTATGCTTGAGTTTACCTTCACAAATTCATATTTCGAATAATTTTATCCCTCAAGGTGAAGGATCATATCATTTGCAATTAAATAGTACTTGTAGACACCGTATTTTGTCCGAGTGTTTTTCGTGACATAAAAAAATGATTTTCATAAAAATGTATGTCTTTATTTTTTTATTATTGTTTTTTTTTATATATTTGGGCCTTTATAATAAAACAAACCCTAGGTCTAATCTATTGTNTCTAGCTCATTTGGTCTACTCTTTAATGTTTAAATTTTTTTAAGTAATAAATAAAAAGGAGAAAAAGAATTTTATAAATAGATTTTTGTGTTACTAGATCTAGGAGCACCAATAGGAGAGCAAGAAATAGTAAGGTTTAACCTTAAGGCAATTTAGTGACACATACACTATTGCAGCTGCTAGTTCCTCATCATTGAAATATCGTCGTTGCAAGGTTCTATGAAAAAAAGCATAATAGTTGAAGACGGAAATAAGTTGCCCAACATAAATTTCTCCACCATCATCATTACAAAGCACCCTTCTAGTTCTTGAATAGACGTGAGACTCGAAGTAGTATGAACAAAAAGTTGAAGTCTCCTTAAAGATGTATGCTTCGCAAATTGAACCTTCTACGCAGACTTTGTTTGTAACATTTCGCTTTAAGATATGAAGGAACCTTTCGAAATGATACATCCACCTATATTAGACAGGTTCATCCCTAATCGCTTTTTCAATTAAATGAATCGATAAATATTCCATCACATCAAAGAAAGCAGGAGGAAAAATCTTCTCAAGTTTGCACAAGATGATGAGAATATTCTGCTCCATTATCTGCAAGTCATCCTTACGCAAACTAAAAGAGCAAAGATTTCAAAAAAAGATTGGCTTAACTCAACAAAAGGTTCCCAAACAATAGCAGACAAGCCACTAAAAGTAATTGGTAAGAGTCTATCCGTAAATCCATAGCAGTCATGACTTTTCATGTGCATCAAAGTACACAGATTAATATCGATACAATTTCCTAAGTTGGATGCATATCCATCAGGAAACTTCAGACTCTACACTCATTCACACATGGCTCTCTTTTAGTCAATACTAAGTATATACAATGTCTTGGGTTTCGTAAATTTTCTATTACTCAAGTCTTGCAACTTCAAACTATGACGTTTTCATAAATATGTCATATTTGGTCTTGTTTTCACATTGTCCTTATTCTTATCTTTAAAATCCATAAATGTATTGAAGACATTTTCAAATACATTACTCTTTGTATGCATTACATCAATGTTGTGAGAAATTAATAAATCATGTTAATATAGTAAGTCGTAGAAAATACTACACTTAGTCCAGTTGTGGTTTTCACTATAACCAGTAGAGACAACACCTCTACTTTCTGTTACTCTAAGTAGTCTTAACTTTTGCATGAAAATTTCGTCTCCAGAGTAATACTTAGGTGATATGCTCTTCTCTTCCACTTTCTTCAACAAGTTATTTTTGTTACGATAGAAAAAAAGATCTTAGAGTAAGAATTGTCAATGGTAATCAAAATAACGTATTTTGCAACTATGCTTCAAATAAAATGTATTTGAACCGCCAATGCAAATTGGGCAACCCAACTTGTCTGCTATTTGCCAACCGGATAACATTCTATATACAGGGAAGTCATTGATGGTTCAAAAAAAAACTACCCTCATTCGGAAGTTTTGCTTCAATGAACTATCATAAGTAGATACTCTTTCATCCTAAAGCTTCTTTAAATCATTAAGTAAAGAGTTATGATAATAGGCCAACATGAATATGTCTTGACACCCATTTCAAAAGGACTGAAACCATCGACACATAGATCTAACATCACATTTCTCGGTTCTAATGCAAAATTAGGGTGAAACATGTCAAAATGTTTCCATGTATCTCTGTCAGATGGATGTGACAACACCCCTAGTTTATATTAGTGTTCATTATGTCATCTCATCTCATTCGCAGATGAAGTTTTTGCAACTTAGGATTATTGGTAAATATCACATCTGTTTAGTTGAAACTTCTCTAACCTTCCCTCGTCCAACTCTAGATTCTGTCAACCATGCTTCACCACAAATTCGACATTCCCTAACAACTTCATCTTCTTCATAATACAACATACACACATGTGGACAATTGTCAATTTTCTTATACCCACAACCAAGTTTAGAAACCAATCTCTTTGTTTGATAGAAATTAGTTAGCATCCTATGACTTGGAGGTAATATCTCTGTCATCAATGTGATAAGTTCATCTATTAAACTTTTTGGAATATTATAATCAGACTTGATACTTAACAATCTGACAGTCATTGAAAGCACAGAGTATGTCTCACATCCATCCCATAATGGATATTGTGCAACCCTCAACATATCATAAAACTTTACGAATTTTTATTTTGGATCCTCCTCTGGTATATACTCTAATTCAAAAGAAGGCCAGCAACATCCATAATCATTTGCTCATACTGAGGGATATACTGATTTTCAACATTCATTGAGATAATGGTTGGACGGATCTCCCCATGATTATCCCAATAATAATAATAATAATCCTCTATGAAGCTTTTCATGTATAGGTGCATCATTATTTCATTTGGTATATGAAACTTACAACATTTACATTTTACACATGGGCATATGAACTTCCCTACTTGAATATACGTATCAAATTGACTTGCAAACTCAATAAATTTCTCAATACCAACATAAAATTCATCTCTAATAATCTTACTATTTAAAAAAAGTGTCTCATACATTTAACGACGATGTTCAGGGATCTCTAAATTCCTTCAATATTCAAAATAAATTAAAGTTGTTAATATTTTCCTACAATGCTTTAAAGATACTAAGTTCTACTCAGGGAATGACTTCTATCTCATTCTTAAAGTTTGTTCCACCACTAGTAGAAGTTTATACGGACCAAATACTTCAACAAAATTTTGGCAACACCTCCCCATAGTTCTCTAAGTACATGAATTATGTTGTTCAACCAGCATAAATATGTATCCAGATAAACAAAAGATATGTGCTCCAAAATTTAATTGACTTACTTACTCTCAAAGCTCTACTGTCTTATTAGTGGAATAAGTACTTCAAAAACAGTCCCAAATTCGAGGACTATCTCAAAATTAATTTTACGTAATTAACTCTAAGACGAGTTTCTAAGTTAACATAACTAGCTTATCATATATAATTCTAAAGTATTTATTCCACAAATTTTTGGTATATCAGATGCTCATAATCCATATATCATACAACATTAAAATTATACAAATAATTTACATATAATATACAATAATAACTCTAAATTGAGTTATCAAAATTTTAATAATTTCATACATAATTTAATTTAATAAATTACTCTCTAAATCCTACAAAATTAAAATTTATCCATACTAATTCAAAAAAATAACAAAAAATTATTCAAACATTTTACATATATCATAAATCAAAAGCCCTCAATCAATTTCAACAAAAAAAATTCACAACTACTCAAATATTAACATTGAAAATGAGATTCAACATCAAAGGTAAACTCATAAATCGAATCATTAATCAAGTTTATAATTCATCAAATGTTTATCTACAATTAATCTACACTTAAACCAGTCCAAAAATATAGAAAAAAATTAACTCATTTCGTTCATATATCTTTGAGAAAGAAAATATAAGAGAAAATAGGAGAAAAATAATCTATCTCAACTCCAAAGCTTCAAAAGGAGGAAGTAGACTATCCACACATGCCGAAAAATATCTTCAACTCGCCAAAAATCACCGCCCACGTCCATTGCTAGAGAGAAATCGCCGGGGGGAGTTTTTTTGTAACTTTGAAGTGAAGAAGAACAGTCTCGGGAAGGTAATAAATTTGCAGATTTCTCACAGACCGTGGACGCGTCTAGTGAAATGGTGCGTTTTGATTCTCACAGACCAAATATGTGAGAAATATCCTCCATAAAATGATTCGTTCAATTTTCTCATGAACTATGGTCAATGAGAAACTTACTTGGGATGTTGTCACGGATTTTCTCATGGAACTTGTCCGTGAAAAATTTTCGTGCCACATTCCCGCCAAACTCTCTAGGATATTCTCACGAATTTCTCATGGATATTTCTCACCAAAAAATTACCCGTGAGAAATTTCGTGAGAAAATCTCACATTTCCAATGTCCGTGACAAAATCTCGTATTTTCCATGATAAATTCTCACGGATTCGTCGTCTGTGAGAAAATGACATTTTTCTTGTAGTGGGGGTAACAAGGGGAAAATTATCCTATCAAAGTTAGAGTGGGCTTGTTATGGGGTAACAAGGGGAAAATTTTAATATGAAAATTTTTGCACATACAGAAGAAAAATAATATTTTTTGACATAAAAAAATTTAGGATAAATTAGAGATGCTTTTAGGCTTTATAAGATTCTTACTAATTGATAACTGGTGTTGGTTGAGTTGGTAAGGATTAAAATACTTCGCTTGTAAAGCCTAAGTTCAAATCTCATTGCTAACAGTCCTCCTTTGGTAAGCTATTTGTAAGCATCAATGTAAATCNAACTTACTTGGGATGTTGTCACGGATTTTCTCATGGAACTTGTCTGTGAAAAATTTTCGTGCCACATTCCCGCCAAACTCTCTCGGATATTCTCACGAATTTCTCATGGATATTTCTCACCAAAAAATTACCCGTGAGAAATTTTGTGAAAAAATCTCACATTTCCAATGTCCGTGACAAAATCTCGTATTTTCCATGATAAATTCTCAAAAATTCGTCGTCCATGAGAAAATGACATTTCTCTTGTAATGGGGGTAACAAGGGGAAAATTATCCTATCAAAGTTAGAGTGGGCTTGTTATGGGGTAACAAGGGGAAAATTTTATTATGAAAATTTTTGCACATACAAAAGAAAAATAATATTTTTTGACATAAAAAAATTTAGGATAAATTAGAGATGCTTTTAGGCTTTATAAGATTCTTACTAATTGATAACTGGTGTTGGTTGAGTTGGTAAGGATTAAAATACTTCGCTTGTAAAGCCTAAGTTCAAATCTCATTGCTAACAGTCCTCCTTTGGTAAGCTATTTGTAAGCATCAATGTAAATCCTTATTGAGGCTATAACATCCCCTAGCCTTAGAATGAAATTAGAGCTGTCAAAATGGGTTGGGCCCGTTGGGTTGGCCCGCCCCATCATGCAAAAGGGTTAGGTTGGGTTGAGGTTTTGTTGGCCCATTTGGAAGCAGGTTTTTGAGCCCGCCCTATTTAGGTTGTGGGTTGATGGCGGGTTGGGGCGGGCTGACTCGCCAATTATTTCCTTTTAAAAAAAAAAATCAAATCCCTAATCCCCCAAATGCCAAATTCCCCTTCTTACTTTCTAACTTCCTCGATAATCGACTCTCTCCCTTTCCTCTCTACTTTCTTCTCTTGCATGCACCATCGGCCATCACCTCATTCGCACGCCATCACCGCACCACCAGCGCCGACCATCATCGTTGTTGCTCCATCGCATTTGCAGTTTTGCACACATCGGGATCCTTCGCTGTTTCTGGGTATGTTGTGCTCAAACCCTTGTTGTTCGAATTTGGTATTTGCTTGATCTAGTGGATTTAAGTTGTTTGTTTATGAATTGATGCACATTTGGGATAGTCTGAATGAATTGTTTGTTTATAAATTTGTTTTTTTTGGGACTCTGATGTTCTGTCTGTTGGTAGTACCGGAACTGGAGTTTCTTCATTTTTTTCTTGTGATTTATTTTGAATTGGTTGTGACTATTATAAAAAATTGCTAGCTACTTTTTATTTTGAATGGATATGAGTAGCGAAAAATGGTTTACGAAGAGGCTTTTCTAGCAATTTAAAGTTTCCTGTTATAGAATGGTTTACTGTTATAGAATGGTTTTGATGCCCTCACCCTTTGAGTTCCTTTGTTGATAGTAGTTAGTAGTATAATGAATATATGGGTTTCAATATTTGATTGAGTCTGGAATTTTGTGTGCATGGTGGGTTTCAGTATAATGAACATATGGTTTTTAATCAATTGGTTCATTGTGTTGATCTTTTGTAAACTGAAGATCCTATAAAATATTTAAAGTTTTGTAAACCTCTTGCAATCATAGAGTTATGATTTGGAACAGGTCCTTTTGCCCAACCATGCCTATGGTTGATGGAATTGACAAACTGAATGGAGAGCTCCTTGTGTTACACTATGACTTGCTTTCTATTAGATAAGATAAATTTATTCACATATTAGATTTGAACTCTCAGCTAAGTTGGAAGATCATAGGGGCCTATTTTTTTTTTCTTTTTTGGCAATAGGAGCCTGTTTAGTTGCTGCAAATTGTATTACTAGTTTGGAGAATTTTTTAAATTCCTTTTCTATTTTGGAAAAGTTTAGTGAACTGAATTTGCCAAAGTGCTTATACTAACCTTTAATATTATGGCATTCCTTTCATAACACTTGCATTCATTTTGTCTCACTTTTTCCCAAGACTTTAATGTTTATTGGGTGGACAGGAAAGGTGAATTTTTTTTTTTTTTTTTTTTTTTTTTTTTNTTTTTCTGTTGGTAGTTTAATGAAAGCATTTATGTGGTTATTCAGAAAGCTAAAGTTTGTGTGAATGCTTTTTTTCCCTTGCATGAACAGCTTCCCAGGAAGGATGCTTACAGTAGATGATTTGAGGAGTCATTACATGATTGTCAAGTGTTCTATGTGAATTGGTGTTGCACCTGTAAATAAGATGGAGAGAGAATAGATAACCTGTTTTATGGTTTCAAATTTACCTTAATTGTGGAATTTGTTCTGAACTTAGTTGATTGGATTTTTATTATAAATTAGGATTTCTATTTCTGCAAGTAACCTGTTTATTTTTTATTTATTTTTTTTAATTTTTGGCGGACTGGCCCACCTAACCCACAACCCACAGTGGGTTAGGTTGGGCTGAGGTTTTCTCAACCTGTCATGTCCTGTTTGTTGGCAGGTTGATGCGGGTCAAGTCGGGTCGGTCCGTCTTAACAGCTCTAAATGAAATAGTCTTCTCTCACCTAAAATTTTCTTTAATCAAAAACATTCTTACTGATTGATCTTCAAAACATTTTCTTATGTCAAATATCTGTTTTTTTTTTTCTTCTTATATATGTGCAAATTTTTAATGATAAATCTTTTCTCTTATTATTTCATTCCAAACACGCCCTTAATGGGCATGAGTCCAAGATCCAATTGCCTCTCCTCTATTTGAGAGGAACAAACAAACCTCAAATTCATCATCTCCATGCCACCAATTACCTATTTATCAACGCAGCAACATTGCTGGGTGCACGCATTGTAGCGTAGAAAGGTAATTAATTGGAATGCGTGGACAATGGGTGTTGATGTTGTCATAACTGTGTAAGTTGCATTAGATAACTTTCACTGCATTTCATGAGAAAACTATAAGGATTCTAGTTCTAGATATCCTCGTTTTGGTAAGTCCCTAAGCAAATTTTAATAAATGATTCAGAGTTACAAAGGGAATTTCAATTATTGTTTCCATAATGACATATGGAATTGAGAGAGATACCTGGATTTTTATTGGCTATTGAGTAGAAAATCTCAATACTATTCTGTGAAGCATATTAGTCAGTTTTTTGTTTTTCTTTTTTTGGTTGAAAGTCAGTTTTTTGTTTTCATTGCTTGGTAGGTAAGCCGTGTGCGGGTGTACCTCATAGGTAGTCTCAACTTCAATAATGAAGATTTGGACATGGACCTCTAGCACAAACGAAATCATTGAAGCCTTTGCAAATATAGATTGATTTGGCTCATTGGCTATTTATTTAGCCTATTTTGTGTATGACAATTTCCCAAAACATTTTCCAAGAGAACTGGCATTGCCTCCTCCATATACAAAGATATAAAAGCCAATGAACAAAGTGAGTTTGGGATTAAATGACTTGTAGTCAAGTGGTATTGAGATTGTTTTTAAAGTTTATGAGTTTCATGTTCAAATTTAGAATCATAACCAAAAGTACTAAAAAAATATAATAAGTTTAGATAATTTTCTTTTTGAATCCTCTACTCAAAATGACCACTGATTATAAATTGTATATTATTATTAGAGTTGAATAAAGTGTAATTTTAGAATCTATTTAAAATATTTTTTATTTGAATTACTTAACAATAATTTTCTCAAAATTATATATATAAATACAGAGTAAGTTATGATAGTTGAGCAAGAAGACACACTATCCTCAGGATTTAAAGGTAACAAACTCTGTGACAAATCACAGTAATAAACAAATAAAAATATATTAAGCCTAAAAAAGGAGGGCATGATAGGAATTACAGGTCACAATGCCTACGCAAATCAAACAGATCACAGCTCATAGTGTCAGCTTTATTAGCATGTCATGGTATTCCCCAACCACCTCTTTGTTAATAGAAAATCTAGCTATTGATGCAGCAGCCTAATGCTTTATTTCTTTTTTTTTTTTATCACACTTTATGTTTCCTTTGCTTTATGCAAATTTCTTAAAAGGACATAAAAAGAGGTCTATTGGTTACAAAGGCGGCATAGTATATTTGGGATAGTAACAAACTTTTAAGACCTATAAGAAAAATTTGTAGTTAATTAATTCAAGAAGTGATTAATATTTCTTTTATACCACTTTATGGCTTCCTCTAATTCTTCTCTGCAATATGAATCAAGGCCCCCAAAACTTGCCTCAGAGATCCGTAGTGATTCCCCTGTTTTTTTCTTCTGTTTGAGTCAAATTGTCATATGATTAAAGTTATCATTTTTTCAACTGAGAGAATCAAACCTAAGAAAAAGGTTGAGAGATAGCATTTAAGACTGGAGGCCATGTTAGTGAGCCAAGCGTCTCCCCCATGGCGATCACTCAATGATTTACTTTTCTAACTTGGCATTTTCGTATCTTATTCTTCTTCTCTTTCTTCTCGTTCCTCCCATATTCTGAGTAACCAATATGCATCTGCCAAGGAAGGAGTTGAACAGAAGAATCAGAATCTTGTTAGACATTGTTTGGAGTGAACAAGAAAGGGAGGAATAAGAAAGCCATAATCTAATGGAAGTGAGGACTAGGTATGTGGTCATAAATCACCCAATGAGATTTATCAAATATAGAATAAAGTAGCACAAGTGCTTTCCTATGCAACTTGCAGAAAAGTTGCTTCTTTACTAAAAGGAAGTGGGGATTTTGTCATTTATCATGGAGAAACTTTATAGGTACCATTGTTGCCTTGTGTGTTTCTGTTTCAGTGGGTGGGACCAAAACTGTAGGTGCAAGGAGAATGATGGGTACTATGCTTTTCATCAAGCTTGCAAAAGCAACAACAAATTTAGTGCCAGTAATAGAAAATTTTAAGCAGAGATGGAGTTGCAGAGGTAAGGAAACCATTAGTTTTATGCCTCCAATGTATCTATATAGGTTTGGACTGCCATATTCTAGCCTTACATGAAATATGTACCACCCTAACTGGTGTATTATGTCAATCTCATAAGCAAAGATGAAAAAGCCCAAATTTATATTTGAAAAAAAAATCTATTAAGCAATTATTTTTCTTTCTCACTCTTTAAAAGTCATAAACTTTTTTAAAAATTGTCCTAGGAGGTGTTTTAAATCATTAACTAGAAAGATGTTTAATTTTTTTTCTTAAAATAATTACTTTTGCTAATTTTTTTTCTTAAAATAAAATAGTCATCACCANAAATTAAATAGTCATCACCAAATAATACTTCAAATCTTTTGAATTTGATAATATATTATATATTTATTTTGTAGATTTCAAATTTAATTAATATACTCTATATATATTTTTTAATTTGGACATTCACATAATATTGTAATAACTTTAATTTACAACCAAATAGCTTGCAATTGAGTACTTGTATTTAGAAATTTCGTGTTTAAACTTGAAATTATAGCAGAAAATTAAAGAAAAAAAAGTTTCAAACATATTATAAAGCAGTCCACATTTCACTTATCCACCTTTACCACTAGGCCAAACCAAAAGGGAAAGTTATATCCTCATAGCATAAATGCCCTTAGAGTAATATGGAACTCAGCCAAAAATCTAGATTGCCCCACTGTTTAAGGAGTTGCATAATTGCATGATATTAGAGTCCCATTTGAGTGATGAGTTACTCAGGGTCACCAACAATAGCTCCTATGCTGACAGCCTAATAATGTTAGATTAATGGAAATGCAAGACTTCCTTGATACCAAAAGAGGTAAATGAAACACTAAAATGTAATATTACCATTATGTGACTTATTTATTTAATTGTGTTCATAAACACACAAGATTTACCTATTAAAAAGTACAAAGATCCCCACAAAAAGGAAGGGGGAGAGAAATAAGGACTTTCAAGTTTATGTAGAGAATAAAGTGAAAAAAGATGATAGAGTGGAGCATGAGATGCTTAAATTGGTGGCCCTTAGTTTGAGTTATGGTCAATATTCGATATCAAACTTACTCAGTCAACTCATGTCCATTAATGTCTTACCTATTTTAGTGACAAATAATTTTTGCAATGCTATGAAGTAAACTGTGAAGAAATGCAATGTGACTCAGCAATTCCGGAACCAAGCATATGATGACATGGCCTAGTGTCCAAATCAACTGCTTCCACTTGCCTAATAGGCACGTGAATGATTATTTTCGTTGATCATTCCACAAATTAGGATTCTACTTCACCGTCAATATTCAATCTCCACGTAAGATCATTAACTCATTGGAGGCTAACTGAACATATACAAATTAAAAGTAACTCAAGGACTTAATAATGGGCAGCACATAAAACAATCATTTATTGCAGAATCATGAACTTTCAACTTGGATCTCAATGTCCACCAAGTCATAGAACTAATAGTTCCAACACAATATGTTCCAAATGCTGCATGACAAATCACATTTAAAAATTGCATTAACAGTACTCTGAAAAAGCTTTCTAGTCTAATCATACTTTAAAGATTTAATTACACTCCTAATACATAGTCTATATTGACTACTGCTTGTGTTCCATTTATTATGATTACTTGGAACTGCATAATTTATTTCAAGCAACTCATGAAACATGAAGTGCTATTAAATAGAGATGTATAAGTCTTCTCTTCTTCCCCTGGACATTCTGCAGATAACTCCTGTCTAGACAAGAAGATACATGACTACAATCAAATTACCATACATGGTATCAGAAAATCATATTACACAAGCTCAAGCTCCATAAGTTAACATCCCTTGGTTGATTAGTTCCTGAATTATAATATCAGAACACAATATGAATATGAACTAATCTCTTTGGAGACTAACTCAAGCCCTCCTCAACATATTCACATAAACCACCATAAAGCACCAAAAAAGCAATCCGACATCACTGAAGAAGGATTAGCATTTTAGTACCTTCAGAACTCTAAACCCTCCGCTATATGCATAGTTCATTGATGATGCATCGGCTGCATTTGAAAAACAGTATCATAAGCTCCAAATTGATGTCCATGGAGAGTGCCTCTGAGTAAAAATTGATCCTGTGATTTAGATCCAAACGAAGAAATCCCACGAAATGGTGCCATTATCATGTTTCCATTTGTAGAGTTGAAAACCATTGGCACGCCCTCGTATGGTAATTGCCAGTCATTTTCCTGCTTAACCATGGCAGAAAATTTCTGATTCTCCTGTGGATTCACAACCTTGCCTCCGTGATCTGGAGAAGCGGGTCTGTTACTGTCTGATGAAGGAGACTTCATGTCGGGTAGATTGACCATTGTGATATCATGGATACTGGATCTCCTCTTATCTTTCCCTCCTGTAAGCTGCCTGATGAAATATTTCTGAGCATGACTGGCAACCTGAGTTGGTGTCCTTGTGGTAACAAAATTACGAGAGATGTTTCTCCAATCCCCTTTACCATACTTCTTGAGACCCATCAGAAATTGCCTGAAGTAGTTCAAATTTGCAGTGATTTCACATTAAAATAGGCAAGAGAGATAAAAACACTGAACTTTAGACAAATATGCAAATGCAAGGCACCAACAAGGAAGCAGGCTTCATAAAAATTGCATATATTAATTACAATTGATTTATAAACACTCAAACTAACTTGTCAGATCAACTAGCTAAAGTTCAATACAAATAAACAAACACCTTGAGTTCAAGTTGTTAATTAGTTTCAAGTTTGAACATTCTAGCTAAGCATGGACGATTAGAATCTTACTCTCAATAATTCACAAACCACTGGAATTGAATTTATGATATAAACAAGGGTTTCTTCTGAATTTCTACAATCTAATGAAGAAACCTTAAAAAGGTTCAAGATGTACAATTACCTGTGCTCCTCTTCTGTCCATGGTACTCCTTTTTTCCTTTCCTGCTCAGAAGGCCTAGTGGAAGCTCCCCTTTTACAACCAGCTGTACAAAATTGCTTGAAGCCATCAAAGCCTTGATTATTCACCCACTCCAATGTGAAAGAACTACTGTGGTACCCAGGAACTGGGATCAACCCTGCCTCAATTACACTAACATCTTCTTCAAGTTCTCTGTACTGTTTGATCACATCACCTACAGTTTTTCCTGGAAGCATGGCTGCTACCCTCTCCCAACGATCTGGGGTATCCTTATCATACAAAGCAAGAGCATTCTCAAACCTTTTATTCTCCTCTGCAGTCCATTTGGCTCCCTTGGTTTCCTGGAATAGCCAATTAGAATTCTGGAGATAGGAAGCTGGAGAGAGAACTTCAATTCCCCTGTTCATAGTTCTAGACTTGATAATTGTACATACCAAGCATGCCAAAGCCAAAGGGTATGATAGAAAGGTACTCTCTCTCTCTCTCTCTCTCTCTCTCTCTCTGTCTCTCTCTCTCTATCTATCTTGCTCTCTCTCTCTTTGAAGAAACTTCAAAGAGAGAGATGAGACCCAGAAAGGAAATGCAGAGAAATGGAGCTTATTATGGCCAAAGAGGTATTTAATCAAATAGCATTTGGGAATCTGCTGCCCTTTTCACGTACCCACAACATGTGGAATCTAGGAAAAGCTTTCCTTTCCAAAACCCAAGGAAATTTCCAAATTCAACAGATTATTGGGGAAGCATAAACCCTAAAACCTAATCAGATCCCAAAAAAAAAGGAGTAAAACAACAAAGAAAAGCAAAACCCAGATCAAAATTGGGAAGATAAACCCAAAATGTGCTCTGAGAAATTTCAATTGCTGAAGCTTGAGAAGTGGCAGTCAATAATTTGCTCCAAGAGAATAGAAGATACTAAAAGAAAAACCCATATAAATAGAAGAAAACAAGTGAAGAAAGGAATTGAGAAAGCAATCAACTTTAAGAATTGAAAAATGGTACGGTAGAAAAAAGGCTCATAGGAAGTTAGGAGAGCAAAGGAGTACAATAGTGAACAGAAATGTGTCAGCTCTTTCTTTGTACCGCTTGTGACTTGTGAGACAGCGATCTATGGAACAGGGACGAGTGGAGAGAGAGAATAGAAAGAAGAGAGAGGTCAAAGGCGCCGAGTTGTGATTGGTGGACAGGATGTTTGTGGGCTCTGGGAAAGAAAGTAAAGAAAACTAGAAAGGAAGAGAGGGAGAAAGAGAAATTAGTTATTGAATTCAAAAGGCACAAGCTTTGATTGGCTGTTGGCTGAGATCGTGAATGCGTGGACTCTTGTGGGTATATTGGTAATCTAGACAGACCCTAACTGGCTAAGTACATTGGCTGAAGGAGGAATATACCTTTGCACAATCCTTCTATTTCATTATTATTATTATTTTTACTGTGAGATAAATTAAATTAAATTTTTTAATTAGAATAAAAAAGTCTACGAATGGAGCAGTACTGTAGTTATATTTAGGATTTAATGATGGTTGGGACTAAGTTATCGTGATTTATGTTACTCTTTTATGTTATATTTTTCTTCGTTAGGTGAGACTTATTAAAATTTATAGTGTAATTTTAGTGTCATTGTAAAGATCTCGAAAAATTGAAATACTCAATATATGTCAGGACATACAGTTAATATAAGAAAATGTCCCAAAAAGTAAACTTGAAAAAGTTATTTTTTAGCACACTTTCCTGTACCATGACGTTATAGCATTTTATAAGGAATTATGTGTTTTGACACTTACTGGGTGATTTAATTTTTTAAGATATTTGCAATAACACCAAAATCATATTGTAACTCTCAATAGATCCCATACGTGAGTGTGGGGGATGTGTGGGGGTGTAACATAAAAGATAATAGCTTAGTTCTCACCTTTATAGATTCTATGTTTGAACTCCGATTTATTGTTAAAATATTAAAAATATTTTTTTAATTATTAGATAAAAATAAAAAATTTAACATAAAACTTTAATTTCTTAAAAAAATTCATCAACTAATTATGTTATGTTTATTTATGTCAATCCTGCAATTTTAGTTGAAATAATTGGCGCATTTATTTTATAGAATTCTGACCGTGACTTTATGTAATTCTAGAAAAGAAAAAGTCCAAACCACCTCAATTTATTTTATACTACTTTATACTACGTATTTGACATTATTTGGATTTAATTGAATCCATTAAAAATGTACAGTACCCGATTAAAAATTATATTTGACAACTTCAATTTAAAACGTGAGGTATTGTGCCTATAATGTGTTGTTAGCATTTTTCTCTTTAGATAAAAGTCACTCATTCAAATTATATAAGTTTATCAATAAAAATATGATGTTAATGATAATTATTATTAGAATAATATCAAGTACATAAATTTTAGCTACACAAACTATTCACAAAAAGTTAATGGATTTTTTTTAATACTTTTAGTTACAATTTTAAGTTTCAATACAAAATTCATAAGTCATATCATGCTAATGAGAATCTCAATACCAATTAATGAATGTTTGATTCAATAGCGAGAAACTCAAACTCCTCGCTCAATTGTGTTCTTGCTTTTGAGGATGGAAGGCTAGAAATCTAAGGCTGAGTTTGGTTTAGATGAAGGTTGCTATTGAGTTTTTTTCCTAACTCGTCCATTAATTATATGGCTAAGAACTAACCTGGAAGAATAATGAAGGACATGAAATAATGCTATTGCTAGTCACATCCAAAACAATGGACAATTGGACAATCATAAAACTGAAAAAGAAAGATATTGTCAAACATATTATAAGAACAGGGAAGTGAAATAAAGAGAGCATCAATTGTATTGCTGTTTGTGTAAGTATATATATATATATATATATATATATATTCAAAACCATCCAAAAGTGAAACCCTAATTCTGTTGTAACTATAATTCAATATTTGAATTGTATACAACAATCCTAGAAATTCTAGGAGTTAGTTATGGTGATAGCTTCATCACATATTTGTGATAGCATATTAATCTCTATTAGAGATTGTAGGATAATGATATTTGCAATCCAACAAAATTAAAAATAAGAATTGACTATTAAAAAAAGTTTAAATTGGGGTTTAGAAAAACCATCGAAAAATAATATTTAATTCTATATATTAATTATATATGATTCGGGTACAAAGACTAATTATATAAGAAACTTATATTTCATTTTGTTCTTAAATATAACTATGAATAAACAAGTAGAAAATTTTCTGAAATTGATCATGACAATAGGGCTTGAAAGTTTTCAACTTTGAACATTATCAAAGCATACTCAGTCAGGTCATATGGACTGAAGAAGCTGTATATATGTTTTCTCTAGAAATCCCAAGGCTCAGTGTATGAATTAAAGTTGGTTCGATGATATCTTGACGTTAAACTAACAAAAAATTTAAAAACAAATAGTAATTCCAATGGCTGAGTTAATCTATGAGAGACCTGCAATTATAATGATGGTCTTAAGCTGAAACTTATAATAGGAGGTTTTACATTTTAGTGAGCATATTAAGTATCATTAGCCAATGCTTGAGTATCAGATTCCAATGTCAGCTTGAGCTTGCTTGGTTCTTAAATTTCTTGGCATAATATACTCGGAAGGTACTTTATAACATATATCGTACAAGGTATAATTTCAACTAAATGCATTGAGCATCCCTCAAAAAGAAAACTAAATACATTGAGAAAATGTTATTTCCGATTTAGGGTATTGCAGAGTCGTTTACTTCAGTACTAGAATTATAGTATCATTCCACTCAAAAGAAAAAAAAAAACGGAATTCTAGTAGCATTATATAAACAGTATTGAATTTGCTAATCTTGCCAAAATCAAAGCATTCCATAATTTCAGATACTTCTTGATAAAGTATGTAGTTTTTTGGATTAGGAGTGTGTAATAATATGATCAAAAGTTATGAAATATCTTTAGTCATCTTCGACAAAAAAAAAAAAAGAAAAACCTTTTAGTCATGCTTTTTAGTTAACTTCTTTGCTTACTAGCCACAATTAAACATTGGATTAATTGATCAAAATCTTCATGATTAAAGTTCAGAAGTTAGTTATTATTATTGTAAAGGAGAGTTGATTCAGCTAATAAGGATTCAAGCACTTTTGCACCACAAGAAACCAATAGTTTTCTTACAGTGAAAAATCATGAGAGAACAATAAAAATCCATGGAAAAATGGATTCTCGTGGTATTTTCTCACTGAAAAAATATACGAGAGAAAAAAAGGCGTAAGAATAAAAAATTCTCATAGTTTGTGCTAAAAGGTAATGTTCTCACGGAAAATACTATGAGACTGCTGACCAAAAAAAATCGTGAGAAAGTTGGCTGAAAAGCTATGACATTGGTGAGATATTCTCACATTTTTTTTTTCTCATGGTTACTTAAGCGTGAGAATAGTTTCTCACAATCATATAACGTAAGAAAAATGAAATTTATCACGGTTTTTGATTGAGTGAGAACATGGGACGAGGGATGCGTTTATTGAAATGCTTGTTTTGAGTCGTCACAGTTTCCGCCGTGGGAAAAACTGTGAGAACCAAGATTTTTTTTGGTAGTACAAAACTGTGAGAAACCATTTCTCCTTTTTACTGCTGGGCAGCCATCCTTTGACTTTTCTCATGATTTTTAACCGTGAGAATATGTTTTTTTGGTAAAAACCATGAGAAATGTTGGGAGAAGCTTTGGCCCCATAACCCACCATATTCCCACTTGAATTCTCATTGTTGTTCTTATGGTGTTTCTCACGGTTTTATTCTCAGATCATCTTTTTTGTGAGAAAAACTGAAAATATCCCCAGAACTCATTTTTGTGAGAAAATTTATGAGAAAATTAGCACATAATGTCAGCCGTGGGAAAAAATTGTAAGAAAATTATCGTTTTCTTGTTGTGTTAACTTGTAATGCCTAGGTTTATCATTCTCATTGCTAATAGTTCCTCTTAGTAGGTGATTTGTAAGTATCATTATAATCTAATGCCTTAGCCTTAGAATTGTATAGCCTCCCCTCGACCAAAATTATTTTTAATAAAAAAAGAACTTAGTTATTATTCAAATTAGCATGTGTTTTCAATCAAAAAGCATCTATCTAAAACCTATAAAAGTTAAAATAAAATATGAAGGTCTCATAGTACCTCCTTTAATTGGTCATAGGATAAGATATTGATGTCAAGGGTTTTATTCTCATCATGCATTTTCCTCCCTTTTTTCCCAGTGCATTGGGTTCCTTGTGAGAAAAAAAAAATGTGTGGAAACCTTGGGTTCAAATACCATTTAAATTGGGTGGGTTATAATTTTAGTAGGAAATAAGTTAGCCCCCTATTGTATACTCATTATTGGGAAAAAAAAGTAGTTATCTAGTTTTTTTCTACAAACACGTCCATACTATAACTTTTTCTATTATCTAAGCTTTTAAATTTATAAAAATTTTACTAGTAATAACATAAGTATGTTACATTCTATCTTTCTTTTTTTAACGCATGTTACATACTAATTGATAACCACTCATTGACACATATTTATTATGAAATAACGTATAATTATAGTATAAATATGTGTCAAAGAAAGAGATTGATATATAATTATCATGTTACACATATTACATATTTATAATTTTACAATCTCTAGAGTTTAAGCCTCATGATGTCGTATTAATTAAAAGAGAAAGAAAGAGATTGATTAGTTGAGATGACCACAAAATAAAAATGAACATCACACAAACATGAAAATTAGAACTAACAAAATGAATAGTAATATACTAAGGGGTGTCTGGTACGGTACAAAATGTTTTTTCATTCTAGGAAATTACCATTCCCAAGTTCACATATTCTTGGGAATACCATTCTCAAGAAAGTTACAATATTACATTTGATTAGCTTTAAACATTTTTAAGAATGTGAGACAATATTATCAAAAGGCATTTTCAGGCATTGGATATAGCTGAACTTTTGCATTCAGACAAGGGGTTAGGCTATATATCCCATCTAATAGGTTTTATCATCATTAACATCCATCCGTGCAACATAGACAATAATCTGAGCCATTAATGCTTTTTTTAAAGAAATGATGCTTGCAATGTGTAAAGAATTTGAGCTGAATAGAAAAAAGTTCTGAGAGTGCAAATAGAATATTTGATCAAGATAGAATCAGCTCAAAACCATGCATAATCAAAATTTTAGCAAGTTTAAGTCATAACCAATTAACTGAACATAAAACTAGTTTATGAAGCATATAGTAGAAAATAGAGAGAGAAGAGCGAAAAGATTGAGCCCAAATTTTTTATAGTGGTTCAGCCAAACATTACCTACGTCCACTCTTCCAAGGTTGGGGTTCCATTAGCAACAAGGTTATTTGTCCAAGCTTCTCCAAGCTTCTACAATCCCTAGTTTCCTAGGAGCTAACTAGAAACTCTCTCCCTCTGACAAAGAAAGCAGAGGTCACACCTCAGATTCCTCATAGAAAATATGTTACAATAATCCCAAAGGACTTAGCCCCAAAGATAACAACTCTCACAAGACATATTACAAGCAATTACAGAGTTGGAAGAAGAGAATGAAGATGGTTATATGACAAAATATGATTCTTGCTTGATGGCTTCTCTTCTTCTCTTTTTCTCTTCTTACTTTTACAGACCTTGCGTCTCCAATTTATAGGAGTCTAGAGGAAGAAGATGACAATTTGAATTGTAGTCGAAGTCTTCAATTCATAGCTGTCAATTTGTGCTAAATTAGGAATCCTTTATTTCTCTTTGATTTGTTTCCTAATATAGCTCCTCCTTTGAAAAACTTCATTTTATATAATTCCAACAGGTCTTTTCTGTTTGATTGCTTCCAAAGTCTACTCCTCTGATTGATTGATATTTTCTCTGGAATATTCTTTGAAATTCAAAATATCTTCAAACTTTCACTATCACGTCAGCATAGGTGATCTTCTGTGAGGAACCAGTTCTATACAAGAACTTGTTCTTGTTGAGTTTCATCTTATTTGAATTTCTTTGATAGGCTTCCTTCCAACATCTCTGAAGTCTACTAACTGGTCTTGACGGACTAGGTCCACGAGCTTTTCTTTGTGACTTCATGTCAGCATCTTTATTATGTCTAGAATCAATTCTTGCACTTGCACTTGAGCTGGTTCTTTTGACTGAGAAACTAGTAGTGCTTCAAACCCAAGAACATCACTTAACCTGTTACTAAAATAGTCATTTGAGCAAACATAGGTTAGTGATAATTACAGCTATTTGTTATCATCAAAACTAGGGTTGGAGAACCGTTGACTCAACAATCTCCCATTTTTTTATGATGACAAATGTCTGGAAAGATCTCCCCCTAGAATTATGCTTACTTTTGAAACTAGTTTAGAAAGTAGTTTTCACAAAATAGTTTCTTAGCATAGGGGTTTTCATAAATATATTTTAAGTACATATCATCCAGACTATCTCATATATCATATCAAAATCAGAGCATATAAGAGATATCAAGATAGATAATATTTTTAGCATATATTCCCCTTTGTCACTGATCTTTCCAATATTTCTCCTCATTTGTCATTAGCAAAAGGAGTAAGGGAAAAAGAGATTGGTTCCTTAAGATAAAAAAGCTCCTTCTTGGTTGCAGCCAAAACTTCCTTTCCTGCAGCCAACTCCTTTTTTGAACTGGAAAAAATTAAGTCTTTGGCCAATTTTATTTGCCAGCTTAGCAGGATTTATATCAAGTATCCAAGAAGTGAGATCAATTGGCTTTGAAGAAGCAAACTGGTTCTTGACTTTGCATACATTTCATATTCATGGTACCTACACAAATAAACTTTTTAGATCTTAACTCAAGGTGGTAAAACCTATAATATTGAGCCCAAAGCTCTTAGACCAATTGAGAGTGCAGATAGAATATTTGATCAAAATAGAATCAGCTCAAAACTATGCATAATCATAATTTTAGCAAGCTTAAGTCATAACCAGTTAACTAAACATAAAACTAGTTTATGAAGCATATAGTAGAAAATAGAGAGAAAATGGAGAAGAGATTAAGCCCAGAATTTTTATAGTGGTTCAGCCAAACACTGCCTACATCTCCCAAGGTTGGGGTTCCACTAGCAACAAGATTATTTGTCTAAGCTTCTCTAAGCTTCTACAATCCTTAGTTTTCTAGGAGCTAACCAAAAACTCTCTCCCTCTGACAAAGAAAGCAAAGGTCACACCTCAGATTTCCCATTGGAAATCTGTTACAATAATCCCAAAGGACTTAGCCCCAAAGATAACAACTCTCGCAAGACTTATTACAAGTAGTTACAAAGTTGGAATAAGAGAATGAAGCTGATTATATGACAGAATATGATTCTTGCCTAATAGCTTCTCTTCTTCTCTTTTTCTCTTCTTACTTTTCCAAATCTTGAGTCTTTAATTTATAGGAGTCCAGAAGAAGATGATGATCGTTTGAATTGTAGACAGAGTCTTCAATTCATAGCTGTCAATTTGTGTTAAATTAGGAATCATTTTATTTCTCTTTGATTTGTTTCCTAATATAGCTCTTCCTTTGAAAAACTTCATTTTATATAATTCCAACAACTATTTTCTGATTGATTGCTTCTAAAGTCTACTCCTCTAATTGATTGATATTTTCTCTGGAATATTCTTCGAAATTCAGAATATCTTCAAACTTTCACTACCACATCAGCATAGGTGATCTTATGTGAGGAACCAGTTCTGTATGAGAATTTGTTCTTGCTGAGTTTCCTCTTATTTGAATTTCTCTAATGGGCTTCCTTCCAACGTCTCTGAAGTCCACTAACTGGTCTTGAGGAACTAGGCTTCTAACTTGGAAAGGTCCACGAGCTTTTCTTTGAGACTTCACGTCAGCATCTTTATTATGTGTAGAATCAGTTCTTGCACTTGCATTCAATCTGGTTCTTTTGACTGAGAAACTAGTTATGTTTCAGACCTAAGAACATCACTTAACCTGTTACTAAAATAGTCATTTGAGCAAACATAGGTTAGTGATAATTAGAGCTATTTGTTATCATCAAAACGAGAGTTGGAGAACCGTGGACTCAACAAGTTGAAGTGAAATTAATGTCAATCTTGTTAAATTCATGTTTATGTAGGTGTAAAAGATACGTAATTATGGTTGGCCAAAAAAAATTACTCTTTTCCATATGCTAAATGAATTAATTAGCCATGTCATTTAGTTGTAATGCAATAAAAATCAAGAATTCTTCTTTAATCTTTAACAATTAACAAGTGTAGAACTCATAATCCTTTGATAACTTATGTACAAGGTCGTAAATTTACTAATGGATATGTCATAACTCATGTACTTCATATAAATGCAAGCTTAATAGGGTGGAAAACTAAAACCATGCATGTCATCATGCCTCATCTCACCAACAACGAATCACAAATGCTTTGATGTTGATGTGCAGGACAGAATCCTGGGCAACTTGCTATTATCCATCGTGGGCAGGCTGGACTTTGCACCGCCAAAAATAGTCTTTAGCACTTATGGAGATGCCAATGCTGTGCCTTTTGGCTCTAATTAAGAGAAGCTCTATCTTCCCAGCAAGGTCTGACAGGTAAATTCACACACAGCATAAGAGGCTCCAATCAAGCAGTGTAGATTGGTTCATGAAGTCAAATCATACTTTAACACAAAAACAATAAAAGGAAAGTGGGGTGGGGAAAGAGCCATCCAAACTCATTCTCTTTATTTGTGACTGTCAAAGTTCCCTTTGATTTTGCGTTGGTTTGAGGCCTTCTCGGTATAATTTCTAGGAATTTCATTGGTAGTTTAGAATCTACAAATCTTTTAGAAATATCAAGCCAAAGTCTCAAATGTTACTCTAGACCCACCAATCGTCATTTCATCTCCCTTTTTCTTTGTGCTTAATCAAAAAAATCTTTTTATTTGATCAAATGCTTTAGTTTGGGAATTTTTACTATTTCCTTAGTTTTCTGTTTTTAGTATTGCGGTTAGAGAGTGTTTGGATCATCTTGTCTACAGTTGGACTATTATTTTTGGTCTAATCAAAGATTTAGACCTTCTATACCAAAAGTTTAGAAGATTCACTATGAAATTGTTTACAGTTTATTACAACTGCCACACACAAAAAGGGGAAAATAATGGCAAAAGAAAAGGTATAGAACTACTAAAATAATATATAAATGATATTTCAACATATTTTAGGAGTATAGTTAATATAATTGTACATACAGTAATACCTTTTGGTTTATTAAACGTGGCTCAATAAGACATAGTTTATTTTTTTCCATTCTCATTTCACATTGTCTCAATGAAATTTGAACATAAAATCTTTATAACGAATACCAAGTACTCAATTATTAAAATGTCACTTTATAGAACCGAAGGTCAAGCAATTTTAATTATTTTTTAATCAAACTAAAATTATTGTATATATTATTAGCCAAATTAGAAATTAATTTGACAGTATTATTATTTTATGCACTGTTCAGTAGCTTGCCGACAGCAATTTCTAGTAATGGAGCTTTCATTATGGTTCATATAAAGGAGAAAGGGGAAAAACAGAAAACAGTGGGAGTGAGGGAAAGCTTCTTTCTTTTCTTTTGTTTTCTTTTCTGTTGTTTGTTTTATGAAAGAGACAAATTATATTGCTTTATATGCTTTATTATTAGCACCGACGTCATAGGTCTCTGCTAGGCTACTAAACTTTGTGAAAGTATAAAAATATCACAATCATTTTTTCGTTGTCACTGTTATTTGTTCTTGTCATTTTAGTGAAGGAGTCCATATACATGTGGCTGCAGCTTAAATTGGAATAGCTGCTTTGTGTCCTTTTCTGGTTTAAGTGTTTTTTCTTTCATCTGAGACAGAGATATAAGAAAAGAATGCCAGAGTGTGTGCAAGAAACATGAAGACCCACTTAGGGCTGTCACCTTTATATCGCATTAGTTTCTTTCTTTCTTTTTCATATTTTCTGATTGCATTAGTTTCAGCATCGTCTACTACTGCAACAAAACTTCCCAAAACATAATAAGAATAATAGTAAATTAAGGGGTTTAAATTAAAACAAAACCACACGTCCTCATGTTTTCATCGTCCCCAAAGCTAATATTTTGAGGGATAAATACGGGAATTAATATGGTAGGTAGGGCATATTGTTGCTGAAGGCATCTTTATTGTCTTATTTGTCAAGGAACTATCTAACCTAAAAGCTCAATTTTTTAAGTAAATGTCTAATAATGATTTTATATCTAATATGTCTTTGCACGCAAAAATCTTTTGAGCTTGAAACATAGACAAAATATAAGTCCACTTATACTTTATGCTTAAATTTTAATTTAGTTGAGAAAGTGGAGAAGATTTGATTTCTTAAATGTTTGATCAAAGAAACTCTGATACTATGTCAAAAAACTTTTGGGTAAATGTCCAATAATGATTTTATTTATCTAACATTGTCAAGGTTGATCTACGTGGAGCTGAGATGGCAAGAAGGGAAATATTTCTTGATACTAGCTTTGCATGAGTACTAGTTCAATGTTTCTATTAGGCTAGTAACTCAGTTTTGAATGCTTCTATGGTGTTAACTTCTCCTCTAACCAAGGGAACTCCCAATAACGGCATTACCTAAGGAATATTGAACTCAATATCGAGAAGATTTGCTTGAAGACAATATTAGACACAACCCGAGATTTGCTCTAAGATTCAGCTTATTTTTGAACTTTTCTTTAAGTTAATTTAGTTTGGGAGTTATTATTTGGTACACCGACGATAGAAAGTAAAACATTTACACGAGCAATTGAAAGTCTATAGTTCTGTTTATAATAAGTCAAATTTTAGACATTAATATTCTTAACATATTTATGTATCTCAATTTAATTAAGATGTTTTTATATTTCAAAATATATTTTTCATACAAAATTATAACATAAAATAAATGGTCATTATTGATTCTAAATATGAATTTTAATTTGATCACTTTTTATCGTGTTTTGTTGAAGTTGATTTACCTAGATCATCATTAAGATGCTTTTTATGAAGTGTTCATTACAAACAAAAAAAATGTATAAATCAAGCCACTTATGTAAATTTTAAATTTCACCGGCGGTATACCAAATATAAATTCTTTAGTTTCTATAATTTTAATGGATGCAAATATCTTTTCTTTTGGTTATGAACTAGGGTTTCCTAGTTAGGCTTTAGTCTAAATAGGTTTACTTACATTGGACCTAACGAATTTAAGGGAATTTCTTCCCTCAGAGTCCCTAGGAATTTAAACTCGCGCGAGATAACAAGAAGATGAACACACTCTCTTACTATTAGATGCTTTTTATAATACACATATTCCACGATGTGCATTGGTGCTAAAGTGGTATAATCAACCAATCATTGATGGCCACCAGTCTTATAGTTGTACAACTGTATAGAAACTAAACAATTAATATATAGAATAACCCCAAGGAGTGTCAAAAAATAGAATAACCCTAAGGGTTTGGTCTGGTGGTAAGAATGCAATAAGTTTATCCAAGCTAGTCAAAGTTCGAATCTTAGGGCCAACACCCAGAGGAATTTTTCCCCTGAACGCACCAGACTGATGTAAGAGGTGCGCCCTTAAGATCGTCCTAGGAAAGACTTATAATTTATCTTGGTTCATAAAAGCTAGCCTAATGATACACTTATCGTCAAAATAAAATAAAAAATTAAAAGAATCATAAGTTGATAGAAAAAACATGGCAAAGAAACTATTTGAACTTAAAAAATCTTTTTAACTATGCATTTCATGGGACATACTAGGTTCAATTATCTTAAAGGGGTAAAACTGAAAAAAAAAAAAAAAAAAATTCTCTCACTAAAAGTTTATGACAGAACAAACTTTTAATTTTGGTACTATCGCGAAATTTTTGTAAAACTAAGTCACCTAATATGGATCAAATTCTCAAATTGTTGACAGAATTTGAGTCTAACATGACCAAAGAAAATTACTAATATTTTAATCTATTTTTTGGTCTATATTGCTTCATTAATAAATTTTACAAGGAATTAATTTTTTTGGTATATATTAGGTGATTCAATTTTTCGATATATTTACAATGGTACCAAAATCAAAAGTTTATTTTGTCTTAAACTCTTAATAATTAGATTTTTTTCAGATTTATTCTTTAAAATAAGTGAAGTAGCTTAGGGCTTCCTGCAGTTCATATACAATTATGTACAGTTAAATACAAGCCATCACTGACAAATGGCTGAGGTTGCGCGTCATGAAAGGTGTGTTGTGCAGACTTGGCCTTGCTGGGTGTATTTCTGTATATAATTTTCTCAGAATTGCTAATGACTTGGAGCTCATTTTTAATAATAAAATTTTGGTGGACAATTAGCTGAGTCCTATTGGCTTCTTTTTCGTCGGGAAAGACAATAACAACTAAGCAAAAGGGTTATTTCCATATAAAGGAAGATTCCCTATTTCCATTTTTGTATATTTAATAAATTTAAGATGCTATATGCCTGAAGCTGATTCGTACAACACTACAATTACAATATCTTCTTCTTGTTCTGTCTGTTCTATAAAATGTTTGAAACGTAGGAAGCTTTCTTGTGTGTGGAAATGCTTTGCACACTTTTCCATATCCACACAACCAGCACTTTCCAATGAAATGCCACGATAAAGTATTAAAGATAATTTTTAAAAAAATAAAACGAGATAAAAATTAAAGATGATAATAATGAATAAGCAAAGTAAAAAATGGCTTAATTGTTTTAGTGTCATAAGAATCAAGCAAGTAACACCAAAAGGTGAAGCAGGCTTAATTGTTTGAAAGATGACTTACATAAATGCCTTTCCTAGGTTCCATACTTTAAGAAAGCTCTTATTGATATGTGGAAGTACTCGACTTGAAAGGCATATGGCACACTAAACTTGTTAAAGTTCTCTCTGCCTTGTAATTCATATAAATCTAAGCATAATTGTATTATCTTCTTCAAACTAGCCATTACTTCCATGATTGTCTTGCACATCACCTAATTTGTATTTCTTTAGTTCACTAATTAATTCTAATTTCCAACATCAGAGTAAACAGTTTAGAGGAAAATGTTACTTATGCAATTAGATATTGTTGTAAAAAAAAATGACATAGAAGTGAGCAGTGAACAATAACAAATATGTGAATAGTAATTAATTATTCACAAATAAAAATAATAATTGTAAAAGAAAAATAATACAATAAATTTAAACCACAAAACTAACTCCAAATAAATTCTATTAATTGTGATAAAATTAATATAATATTTACAATCAGTCATGAAATTTCTTTCAATTTTACTACTCAGACACTATAGAACACTTCAATGTTCTTCACACTCTATTTTATGATACTCACAACTATCTGTGGTTGTAATACTTAGAGCTCTCTCTCGCTCTTAAGTTGCTCTGCTCTTTATGCCAATAACCGAGGAGATTTTATAGAGCTTCTATGAAATTTCTTTGTCAAATTTTCTTGCACCACATTCGGATTTTGCATGATCTGTCTCGTCAATTTCATTATCTTCCAATTCACTAAAATGCAGCACCTTTTGACTCCCGTTTCTTCATGCAATTAAGAGGCTTCACCGGTCTCATTAATGGTTGTCATCTTCACCATTTAACAAGCCTATTACTAGGCTTTAGGTGTGCATGCCTTTCAAGCACCCAATGCTTTCTTCTTCTTTTTTCAACCTAACATTTATTTAAATCATAATAGACTTGACCCCACAATTCTGCCCCCCCAGCCCATGAAGAAGAGAATACTATCACAATTCTTCACTTGAAGTCGATGCGGGCACGTCCTTTGAACTTTTCACATGTTATTACTTTTCTCATCATGTTAGAGGGAAGTCCATTGGCAGAATCAAACTCCTTGGTTTTCTTAAAAAGTAAACCAAACCAAACCAATAGATCGATGGTTTGGTTTGGTTCGATTCTCTATTGATTTTCTTTGGTTTGACCGTTTTCATTGGTTTGATTCGGTTTTCTTACACCCCTAGCTGTCTCTCTTTTCAACAAACCATTTTCTTCCTCTAGGTTAGTTATGTTTTGGTTGTTTGTTGGGAAATTTCTGTGACACCCATTGTTCTTTTCAGCAAAATGAATAAGACAAAAATAGGTGTGAATTTCTTTTCTTCCTTCTATCGGCACAGAGCAAACTTTAAGCAATGTTGAAGAGGTAGAGGGATATATAGATTGAAAAGGATGAAACTGACAAAATGAACAGTCGGTGAAGAAGAAGCCATGGCTGCTTTGCTTCCTCTAGAACAGTAACTGGCAAGGGTCACATGCCACTCATATGGTGATTTTATTTTTAGTTAATCATTAATCAGTCCTAATTTCAATTTTATGGGGTCAGGCAGTGGTTAATTACTATCATGTGATGTGCCCGTGCTACTTTCAATTCACATTTTCACATTGTCTGTGAAATGGGGATAAGTCACAATCTGTAAACTGGTGGGAGTTTTTTGTGCGTTTTAAAATATTTGAGAGTAAATTGTATGTAAAATAAAGTTGAAAAGGATCAACTAATTTTTTTTTTTAATTTAAAATTTCAGCTATTGGTGGATCCATGTGAATAAGCTTTTTGTGCTTTCCCTTTCAACTTCCAAGGCGTCTCTCTCTCTCTCTCTCTCTCTCTATATTATAAATGTTATTTATAAGGTCTTTTGCATTAACTTCTGCATGCATATGGTACACTGGTACTCCAGCTTTGCAGACCACATCTTAATAACCACTCATNATGATACTCTGCTTCCCTCATAAAAAAAATAATAATACTTTGTTTTCTCCTATTGATGTCACGTCATAACATTTGGATTTATATTATATTTAATATTTTTAATTTTACACTTGATTCGTTTAAAATTAACTTAACTTATAAAAAATTAAGTTAAGGTCTTAATTTTGAAGCTCTTTTAAAACTGAGTTTTTCAACTTGGCCTGATTTTATTTTTTATTTTTTTCTGTTATAAAAATAATATTTAATTTTAAAATAATAATTAAACTTGTTCATTTATATATAAAACTAAACTCAAGCAACGCCCAATTAAAAATTGGGTTTTTTTTGGCCCAATCCATTATGAGAATGCTAACTATATCACACTAGAGTTTATTAAATTTAATATTTAGATTATTTTAATTATGGAGGTTTCTTAGATACTTTTAGTATTTATGTAGTATGTTATATTATATAGGAATAACTAATAAATGAATGACATGTGTACAAGTTAATTATTTTTAAGTTTGTTTAAAAAATTAAATAAATTATATTTTATATCTAATAAAATATAAAAATTATATATGTTTGCCATAGTGTAATATGACATATATAGTATCTTAGAATTCCTGTTTAATTATATTTGTGTAAAATAATGTTGAGTTTGAGTCTCAATAATATGTAAAATAAAATTGATATGACATAAATTTACATTAATGGAGGTAGCATAGAAATAGCCTAAAAAATGCCACTCATTGGTATTATTTAATAATATAAAAGTAATGTTACTTAGCTTTAATTTATCTCATACTAACAAAGATGGCACAATTGATCTTAACTAAATCTAAATTTCTTTTTCTATTACATTTAGATTTTGTCAAATATACCTTTGTGGGACTAACTATAACTAATATTTAAGTAGTATCATTCATAATGTAGACAGTGCGGGAACACCGTTGGCGATCTCAGTCCTTTTTTTTATCTAAAAAATACCTAGGGATAAACAATTATATTGAGCATTAGGTAACTATATTAATCAAAGCTACGCTTTATATCGATCATAACGGCATGTTTCATTATCTTGGCATGTAAAGTTGTTAAAGTGCTACCCAACAACTATAAACAATTATACTAAGTATTAGGTGACTAGTTCTGAGATCTAGGTTGGATCTATTTCACTTCTGTTTGGGCCTTGCTCTATGGGCATGGGCTATGTCCTTGGTCTTTGTATGAAATCTGCTATTGGGTTGTTACCATATGGGCTTTTTCTTCTTGTTCAGTTTTCTTTGGTGTTCTTTCAAATCTTGGTTCATTAGTTTGCAAATCCTTCAATCCTCTGCTTTGGGCCTAAATTAGACTGAATTTTTTTTTTAAGAAAAATTTATGTGTATTATTTTACCCATGTGGTGAAAAACTTATTTTCTCTGAAAAACAACTGGGTCGTGGTGTGGTTTGTTTTGTAAAATGATGTCCACTTGTGCAACCATTGTTCTCACAATAAATTGTATATTTTTTGTAAAGTTGGGCAACTTTTATATATGGAGGTTTTTTAGATAATTTGTTGTATATCATACTACATAAGAATAATTAATATGTGAATGACATGTGTATAAATTAATTATTTTTAAGTTTGTTTAAAAAAATAAAATAAATTAATTTTATATCAAATAAAATATAAAAATTACATATGTTTGTCACGTTAATAATATAATATGAGATACACATGTAATATCGTAGAATCCCCGTTTATATATATATATATATATATATATATATATATTTAGAAAGTACAATAAATTGTGTTTTAAAAACTTACAAATCTTTGTCAACAGTGTACTCAAATTTCCAAAAAATTTATAAGTTTTATTTTAAAAAAATAGTTAAAAATTGCAAGAAAAGCATTGAACAAGAAAAGGAAAACTGAAACGGGAAATATTCTTTCAATTTCATTGAACAAGAAAAGCATACATTTATGAATATAGTCGATCTCTTAAAAAAAATTGTATTTGCATAAGTACAACAAAAAGCTTGCTCAACTTTATTAAATATGCTTGAGCATGTTCTCCCATTTGCTCAAAAAAGAACTAATTGAGTTGTTTGTTTATTAATTAACCTTCTCTTTTCATCCTCTTCTCTTTTTGCCTGGCTTCTCTGTATCTCTCCAACCGCTCTTTTCCAAGTGGAGAGCCTTTTGTTATAATTAATTTATGGGTGATCATAAATCAGCATTTGGGAAGATCTTTTGGTGGTGGTATCACTGACTCATTGGGGCCTTTGCCATTGTCCACCAAAAATGCCATTTTAAGCCCCCATGTGGTATGCACCTCCAAATGACAATGCAAGAACCAAACTCCTGCAAAGCACAAAAAAATCAAGAAGAGATTTAAGAATGATATTGTAGATCTAGAAAATTTACTTGAGAGAATGTTAAAATTTAGAATTTTACCTGGATTATCTGCTCGGAATCGAATAGCAACCCACCCTCCAGTTGGCACTCCAATTGTGTTCCTCTCAACAGGATCAACAAGGTTGAACTTTTTCTGATCCTTTGTTGAATCGTAGTTTCCAATTCCTCTACCAATTGCAAAGAAATTGAAGCCATGAAGATGAACAGGATGGTTCTCAGGCGCGATAACGCCTGTATCTTGCAGTACAAGTTGAACTGTGGCATTGTAAGGCAGCCTATAAACCTTTGTGCCAGTTGTGGTGTTCAAATTTGCTGGTTGAGTGCCTGAGTAGTTGAAGACATGAGCCGGCTTGCCTGGGAAATCTGTGGTGAAAACCCCCTTGATGTTGAAATAATGTGCTTGAAGTAAAGCAGTGGTTGGCATAACAAAAGTGACATTGTTGACAGCACCCACCACTCTGCTTCCGTTACCAGCCTTGCAAGATGGGCATGGGTTAACTCCCAATCCAATAGTGAAGAAAAGTGAATGATCAACTGTTAGTGGAACATTGGCAGGGTATGTTTGGGAATTGAGGGCTTTAAGAGAGTTAATGAACTTGTTAGCAATTTGGGTAGCATTTTTGGGAGTTGGGGTTGTGAGAATTGTTGGGGTAGTGNCCAATTAATGAACTTTCCATAGTAAAACCAAATTTAAGCTATAAGTTCACCCATTAATTAGGCCAGTGCACTACACATTTTATCTTAGACAATCTAAATCCCTACATCCTAGGATTTGTGCACATAAATTCTTGAAGAAAATGCAAAACATATTAATGGTTATTACAAGATACCCATATTATAAGCCCTTTAAACTGCAGCCATATTAATGCTTGTTGTTCAATGTTACAAGGGCATTATTGTAGGTATAATGTATATACCTAATTATGAATAGAGATTTACGTAATATGACAATAATCTCTGCACTTTTTCTTTGATATATGGTATGCTACTTTTTTAAGCTAGCTACACTAATTCAAAATTATTTTTTCAGCATGCTACATACACCAACATCCATAACTATAATGCATTACAGATTTAAAACAAAGTATCTACCATGGTTAAAAAGCAAAAGCAAGAACAGTCCCATGTTGGCCTTTTATTAAGCATATTTAAATACGTACCTCAATGTGCTACAAATGAAAAAACTGAACCGATAGGCCGAATATGGAGGTGAACTGTTGGAAAACCCACCAATCACTACCAAGAATGGTGCAAAAAGGCCTTAGGCCGAGAGGAAGAGAGAAGAGAGAGAAAAATCTTGAAAATGTTGAAAATGGAGAATGGCAGCGGTGGGTTCATGAGGAAGAAGAATACAGGTATTCTCACAGACTTTCTCCATGAGAAAAACCCTAAGAAATTCAAATTTTAAGTGAAATGATCCATTGAAGTTTCTCACGGACTTTCTCATGGATTTAGGCCCCGTTTGGATAAACAACTTATTTAAACACTTATATAAGAATGCCTTTTGTGAGAAGCTTTTATATGATAAGCTCCTTTTAAATTAAGTTATTTAGTGTTTGGATACATACTTAAAAAGCGCTTTTAAAGGTTGGGTTTTAAAGGTAAGAGATTAAATGTTGGATTTTTATAGAATTTTTAATATTCATAGGGATATAATTGTCCCAAAATTTTCAAAAATAGCTCGCCGATCATGAAGGAAATCAACTTTCGCATGAGGCTTTTCTAGGAAGCCTAAAAAAATGACTTCATAAAATAAGTTAAAAATAGCTTTTTGAGGGTTAATAAGCTACTTATATAAGCTGATCCAAACACCATTTTTCTTACAGAAAAACACTTATACCAATAGAAAAGCTCTAATAAGCTGTAAGTTATGCTATCCAGACGGCGCCTTAGTTGTCCATGATACATTTCGTGAGAAAATTCAATATTTCTCATGGACCATTTTCGTGAGAATAGCAAACACATTAATGGCGACAGTTGGGACACGATTTCTCACGAACTTTCTCACAGATGTTTCTCACGGAGAGTCTTGTCTGTGAGAAATTTCGTGAGAAAATCTCAACAGTCACATTCCGTGAGAAAATCCGTGATAAATGTCGAGATTTTCTCACGGAATTTTAATTGTGAGAAAAGTCCACAACTAAAAAATGTTTTTCTTGTAGCGAAATCCTGTTGAAATTTCTAATTCTAATAGAATTTAGGTCGATTCCAACGAAATTGTATCGTTGGAATTCGATTATAGGAAGAAAAATTCCAACAGAATTTATCATTGGAATTTCTTTTTTTTTTCAATTTTTACTTAAAATTCCAACGGTAATTCCTAAATAAAATACCAATGGAATTTGAGGAAAAAAAATTCCAACGGTACTTTTCATTGGAATTTTTAATGTTTTTTTTTTTAATTTTAACAAACATTTGCTTATTGGTAGGTTTGAACAAAATGGAAGCATGCAATAAGTCAATATTTCATTATAAGACTGATGAAAAAAATATATTTCATTATAAGATATCACAAAATACAATTCTCTCAAAAACTCTCATAGTTCCAAGTTCCAATTACACTCAAATCTCTCAAAAAAGAGATCAAGAAATATGGTATTTCTTGGCTCTCTTCTCTTCAATGCTCTGGCAATTGCCTCTGTCAACACCTCAAATATTTTCTCCACAAGCAGCTCTCAACGCTACTTTCTCAGACACGTTGCTACTGCTGAAGTTTTTTCCCAAGACCAATAATCCTTTTATTCTGTACAATGCCATATGTCTTTGATGCTTACACAAGTCCATGTAGCTGAAAACATAACAAACTTATCAATAGAACCAGTCATTATAATCCAAAATGACAATATACTTATGATCAAAACTCAAAATACAGGTGTAAACTTCACGTAATTGATATACAAGTTGTAGTAAAAAGTTGGAAAATTCTAAAGAGGAAGCAACCCACCAACATCGCGGAGTGTGTCATGATTTTGCAATGTCCTTTAAATGACTGTGTAAGCAGTGTATGATTAAAAGCTCTTAATATAACATAAGTTTTGTAGTTTGGAAAGCATAATTCCATAGGACGACAATACTCATTATCTGCCTCTTGGGAGTGTACATTTCTAGGTTGATAAACTTCTATTATACATAAACGCGTGACATCTAACTTTTTCAATGTTAACATCAACAAGTGGCATAATTACCAACCACATGTGAATTGTGATGGAAACCACAAGCATCTTCAGAAGAATATGGTGCTAACACTTTCAACCCAGGGTAGGAACCATACCAAGTTGCGTAACTTTGCACAAAAAACAAAAAGTTACAAGAAATACAAGACACGAACCTAAACTATTAACTAGAGATAAAATTCCAATATGGATCACAAAATCTCTAGTTAAAGAAGGCAATTACATAAAACAAAGCTCAAGAAACTGTACTTAAGAATACTGAGCACCAACCCTAGCAGCAGCACTGTTGGGGCCTCTAAAGACAATAGGTACAGAAATTTGCCCAGCAAACATGGAGTTTGATTTTGCAGCATAATTAATGATGTGACCTATTGCCTGCAAAACAAATAAAAATATAGTGAGACAGTTAGTGGGACAAAACTGAACATTACACTACAGAACCAAATTTAGAAGTCTACTTAACAGATGATGCCATAAACTATACTTTAGTGGACACACAGTCACTAAACTCTTTTCAATTTATCAATGTTTTTACTTATTCAAGTGTCCACAACATGGTCATGCAAAGAAGAGAGATTATATAACTTCTCAAGATGATTAATAGCTAAAATACTGCTTGCAGACTAAAGCAATGAGTGGCAAGAAAATTCCAAGGAAAAACATCTGCCATCTAGCAAACTTGATTGATTCATGTGATAAACACATGTAAGCACATTCTGGCAGCTAGTTCAACATCAAGAAGAAGAAAAAAAGAAATCTGCTTGATTTATATAGTCTACAAACCATTGGTCGAAGCTAAAAATTAACTAAACAATATATTCTTCTAATATGGTTTACATGTAGCTGTGGAATTGAACATTGAAGGCTTCAGAACCCCCATATATTCTTATTACATAGAATAGATAAGATGCCATCGTAATATTAGAGTAAGAAGATTTTGGCCAGCTTTACAAGACATAAAACTGTTCCAAAGTCAATAGTTGCCAGTAACAATTCATATAACTCATCTAAGTACACACTCAGTATGAGAAAAATGTAGTCACAATAGAGGAGTTCTAACCTGCATAGAGAAGTTAAATGTCATAAACTCCACAACAGGCCTTAGACCATAGTAAGCAGCGCCAACTCCAATACCAGTAATCCCAGCCTCCATTACATTTAGCAAGAAGGTGATATAAGCAACAACTACTGCCAAAAATATAAATCTTGTCGAACTGTTCTTCAAATGAAGCCACATTTGGAGCACAATATGAAACCAAATTACAATCATAATCACCAAGTTTACCTCCTTACACTGTGTTTCATGATGCTAATTACCGAATAGTGAGAGTTCCTTGCTGACTCAGAAAATTAAGCGTGACCACCAAGATTCAAGGCTCGCTATATATGATAGTTCAAATTACAGAATTTTGTTTTTATAGGTTGAGAATTGTAGAATGACGCATTTATGGATCACAAGAATTATAATTCTTGTCATTTAACAATTACTATGATCTAAAACTGGTAAAAGAACAGGACCATAAAAATTACCATGTTTTCAAAAAAAAAAAAAAAACTCCTAGGAGTAATGAATAAAATGACAATATGATTTTAAACATATAAAAGAATGAAAAGGAGAAGGAGATGATTAACTACTCGCAGGAGTAGCTACAGAAGTACCAAAGGAGAGAGCAAGTAGTCAGGACAAGTTGAGTAACGAAAATGACCTCAGTGATTGTAGTATCAAGAACCCTCTCTAGGCCATACTTCTCTAGAAGCCCGTTAGTTATCTAAAAGGCGAAAAAGAAATAAAAGTGAAGATTAAAAGCTAATAACTAATTAAATTTATAAATCCACAGCTTGCCTTGAAATAGCACTAAAAATAATGAATCTATATCTGATCATATATGCACCCTGATATTCACCAACCTGCACTTAAATATCCCAAAAATAAACATAAGAGCGGGAACAAGGACCAAAAAATAAAATAGAGAACATTAATTTTCCACTTACATTACCTCTTCATCCATCAAGAAGACTTTAGGATCAACTGACATTTCTTCATCAATGCTGAGTTAAGAGCCTCTCTCACATTCATCTGCACATATTCTCCGTTTCAAAAAAATGTAAATCAAAAGAGAATGCTTCCATCAACAAAGAAGAGACGAAGAATATGTGAAAGCATAAAAAGATCATTTGTGCACCTTACGCATCAATAACAAGATAAAAAGTCACAACTCAAAAGGAATAACATATATAAAATAAGGTGGAATTAATCGAGTGGAATCTAAAAACATATAAAGCCAAATACTGTAGTGCATGTCTGAAATCATAATCAACTTCCTAGTCCCAGAGAAACTGTAATTGATACCTCTAAATCAATTATAAAGGGAAGGAAGACACCGATACGAGGGGAAAGAATCTAGGACGTTAATATTGGTTAGTAACCACCTCTTGAAATTCAAAATTATACAATCTATTAAGAGGTTATAACTAATAGATTAGTTCTGACTTATTCACATGTATAGCAAGCTTATCATTATCCTGTATAGCAAGCTTATCATTATCCTTTTGTAAGCCCTAATTATATTGTGTATATATACTACACAAACTCAATGAGAAGAGTATCACTTCTTTCCAAAACTCTTATACGTTTATATGGTATCAGAGCTCTTCTAGCCTAACAACTCTTAAACCGATCCAAAACCCATGGCCTTCCAACAGTTCCACCAACACCATGAATGATGCCAACACCACCTCAACTCCCTATGACCCTAAGCACCTTGTCCAAATCAACACCATCACTCAATTACCCATCAAGCTAACTGGCACCAATTATCCTGCCTGGCACAAATAGTTTCGATCCCTTCTAATTGGTCATGACTTAGTTGGCTATGTCACCGGTGCCCAGCCTTGCCCCTCACCTCTTCTTGAAGGTGATGCTACTGACGAAGGTGTTAGCAACCTAACATATCACTACTGGGTCCGGCAAGATCAGCTTCTCTACCTCGCCATTTTGAGTTCATGTGAACCTGATGCACACAGCATCATGTCTTCTGCAGAGACCTCAGCTGAAGCATGGATAAAGCTTCAGAAGGCTTATGCCAATCGGTCTCGCTCTCATGTCATGTCTCTCAAGGAGCGTCTCGCCTCACATACCAAAGGCACCTCTTCTGTCACTGATTACCTTAATACTCTCAAAGGTATTTCCAATGAACTCTCTTTAATTGGTTATCCCGTGGATGAAATTGACCTTGTCATATATGCTCTTAGTGGCCTTGGTCCTTTTTTTCGAGAAATATCCACCTCTCTTCGCACCCGTGACACACCCATTACCTTTGATGACTTGTTTGACAAACTTGTTGATCATGAACTCTCTCTTCAAAGAGAGGAACGTCTCCATGGCAGTGCTGTTCCGTCACAGCCAACTTTGCCAAATGCAACAATGCCTATTCCTACCATAAAAACCACACACAGCCTTTCTCCAATCCCCAACACCACACACAGTCTTCCTCCAATCCTCAAAACCGTCGCCCATCCAATACTCCTCTTATTTGTCAATATTGTGGCAAACGTGGGCACAGTGCCAAGGAGTGCTACAAGCTTCATGGTTAGCCCCCCAAACCAACTGTACCCGTTGCTCATATGGCTCACACTGCTCGGTCTTCGTCAAACACTCCTTGGCCCATGGACTCCGGTGCCTCTCACCATGTGACCAATGACTTTGCCAACCTCACTCTTCAATCTGAATATGGAGGTACTGATCAACTCACTGTTGCTGATGGTTCAGGTTTGCCAATCTCTCACATAGGTTCTACTACTTTAAACACCACCTCTACTCCTTTACAGCTTTCCAATATTTTATATATCCCTTCCATTAACCAAAATCTTCTATCTATTTCTCAATTGTGCAACCATAACCAAGTATCTGTTGAATTTTTCCCTTCTCATTTTAAGGTCAAAGCACTACACACGGGGGCGACTCTTCTGCAAGGGCTGAATGAAGACAACGTTTACGAGCTTCCATTTCACACTTCCTCATCACCACATGCATATCATGTCACTATCAAACCTATCATGGCTATTTGGCACTCACCACTTGGTCATCCAGCACCTAGGATTTTATCTTATGTCATTTCTTCTATTAATATACATGTTCCTAGTTTAAAACATGTCTCTTGTATTTCTTGCCTTTGCAATAAAAGCCATAAATTGCCATTTTCCTTGTCCACAGTTACTAGCACTCACCCTCTTGATGTTATGTATGCTGATGTATGGGGTCCAACACATGTGTCCTCTATTGACAATTTTCGCTTCTATATTATCTTTGTTGATCATTACTCAAAATATATTTGGCTATATCCTTTAAAACACAAATCTGATGTGTCTACCATTTTTCCTATCTTTAAGAACCTTGTCGAAAATAAATTCAACACCAAAATTAAAATATTCTATACTGATAATGGTGGCGAATTTATTGTTCTTCGTTCTTATCTTGCTTCCCATGGTATTCACACCACACTACCCCTCCACATACTCCTGACCATAACAGTGTCTCTAAACGTCATCATCGCCACTTGGTTGAAACAGCTAGGTGTCTTCTCTATCAAGCCTCCCTACCCTCGAATTTCTGGTCTTATGCTCTTCAAACAACTGCTTACTTAATAAACCGTATGCCTACTCCTCTCCTAAACATGTCCACACCACATGCCACCCTTTTTGGTTCCCCTCCTAATTACTCTAAGTTGCGCATGTTTGGATGCTTATGTTTTCCATGGCTTAAACCTTACTCAAAATCCAAACTAGACCAACGCTCATCCCCTTGCATTTTTCTTGGCTACTCTTCTTTCCAAAGTGTCTATCTCTACTTCAATCCCTTCATAAATCGTATCTATCCCAATAGGCATGTTGAATTCTTAGAAAATATCTTTCCCTATCCTCACTTTCACTCTCCGACCTCTCCTTTGACATTCATTCCCACAGATCTCCTTGCTGCCCATGATTCTCCTCCAAGCACTAGTATCTCTCTACATTCCAAAACCTCTCTCATTCCACCACATAAGTCTTCTCACCACACACCTTCTTCCCACCATCTTCTTTCCATAATTCCTCTCCCTCCCTCACAGCCACCTTCCCCCACAGATGCTTCATTCATCTCTGCAGAAAAGACTCCCCTTGCTATCCCTACTGCCACCTTAGGTAATATCCCTCTTTCTACCTCAATTCACCCCATGGTTACTCGGTCCAAGAATGGTATATCTAAACCGAAAAAGGCTTTTACTGCTCTCAAGTATCCTTTACCATGCCCAATTAAACCTACATGTGTGTCTCAGGCTCTTAAATTTCCAAAATGGAAGTAAGCCATGTTCGATGAATTTAATGCCCTCCTTAAAAATGGCACTTGGGATCTTGTTCCACCTCAAACCTCTTACAACATTGTTGGCAACAAATGGATCTTTCGCCTTAAGAGACATCCAAATGGCAGCATTGAACGGTATAAGGCAAGGCTGGTTGCCAAGGGGTTTCACCAATGCCCTGGCCTTGATTTTCACAACACATTCAATCCAGTAGTCTGGCCTCAAACCATTAAAATTGTTCTTTGCCTTGTTGTCTCTCATGGCTGGTGCATGTGTTAAATGGATGTCAATAATGCCTTCTTATATGGCACTCTCACTAAAGAGGTTGACATGGCTCAACCTCCTGGCTTTAAGCACCCCACACTTCCCAACCATGTATGCAAACTGCACAAGGCACTCTATGGCCTCAAATAGGCCCCTCGTGCATGGTATGATACCTTAAAGTCCTTTCTATTAGGTTTTGGCTTCACCAATTCCAAGTGTGACACATCTCTTTTTGTGTACAAGAAGGGTAACACCATTGCCTACTTTCTTGTTTATGTTGATGTCTTACTGTTAACAGGCAATAACCTCATGTTCCTCAAGACATTCCAGCAAGCTCTTTCTCAGAAGTTTTCACTCAAAGACCTTGGTTGTCCTAATTACTTTCTTGGTGTTGAAATAATTCCCACTGCTAATGGTCTTTTTCTTACACAACACAAATATGTTCGTGACTTGTTGGATAAAGCCTCCATGCAAGGTGCACGTCCTGTCAACACCCTCATGGCAATTAACTGCTCTCTTGTTCCCCTAGCCGATGGTTCCTCTTGTGATACCAAGCAGTACCGCTGCCTTGTTGGTTCCTTACAATACATTGCTCTCACTTGTCCTGGCATTAGCTTCTCTGTCAACAAACTTGCTCAGCATATGCAAGTGCCTCAAGATCACCATTTTCAAGCACTAAAATGTGTCCTTTGCTATTTAAAAACTACACTTGATCATGGTATTCACTTGAAGAAGGACTCCTCATTTCCTCTCATTGCTTACTGTGATGCAGATTAGGCCGGTGATCATGTTGATAGAAAATCCACTGGGGCTTACATTGCTTATCTTGGATCCAACCCAGTGTCTTGGCCTGCTCACAAGCAATCTTCTGCTGATAGGTCTTCAACAGAGGCTGAATATTGAACAATTGCCTCCACCTTTGCTGAATTACTATGGCTCTAACAACTGTTACAGGAAATGGGCCTTGCCTTGCCACGGTCCCCTCACATTTTCTCAAACAATATTGGTGCCACATATCTCTGTGCCAACCCTATATTTCATTATTGAATGAAACATCTTGCCATAGACTACCACTTTGTTCGAGATCTAGTGGCTAATGGTTCGTTACGGGTATCTCATGTTCCATCCAGTCACCAACTTGCAGGCTTACTAACCAAACCAGTTTCAGGGCCACGACATCTCTTCCTCAAAAACAAGATTGGTGTCCTTGAGTCCTCCACCATCTTGCGGGGGCGTATTGGTGTAGTAACCACCTCTTGAAATTCAAAATTATACAATCTATTAAGAGGTTATAATTAATAGATTAGTTATGATTTATTCAAATGTATATCAAGCTTATCATTATCCTTTTGTAAACCCTAATTATATTGTGTATATATACTACACAAACTCAATGAGAAGAGTATCACTTCTTTCCAAAACTCTTATACATTTATAGTTAATTTGTAGCAATCTGTCCTAGGCGTACCAACATCATTTCTCCATTAAAGGGTCTGAAATCCCCAATGTTCCTAGAAAGGAGATGGAGTTCCTAAAGATAATTGATTTTTCTACTAGAACAAAAAACTCATGTAAGCTCTAATATGATCAAAATTGCTTCATCTTCCGTCACCCAAAATTAAAATCATTATCTTTGACAATTAGAAAGAGAAATAATAGCAGAAGCATAAACTGGAAACAAAAAATGACCTACCTAAAGGAAGAGCAGCCAACTCACTTGGATGCCGCCGCTTGCCACCGGAAAACACCTCCCATAGCTGGAGTTCAACACTTGTAGAGGGAGAGGAAGAAAACTCGCAGCTCTCGGTGAAATAGATGAAGAAAATGAAAGGGGAAAGAAGAAGAGGGAATGAAGATATTTTCTTGAATTCCAAAGGTAATTCCAACGGACATTACTGATGGAATTCATTCAAAATTCAAAAAAATTGGTGGTTCCAATTAGTGAAATGGAGAGTTTGGCCATTAAGGGATTCCAACGGAATATTCGTAGAAATTTTTTTTAAAAAAATTAAACCTCCATTTTGCCCCAAAAATTCTGTTAGAACTGATGGAATTATCCCAAAAATTTCAACAGAATTTTGTTCTGTTGAAAAATAGAAAATTTTTTTGTAGTGGTAGTTCTTAGGATCTTTAATCACTAAGTTGGGTATCTTCATAAGTAGTATATTTTTTTTTTGGGCTTTAACCCTATCCCCTTGATGTATTTTAAACATTTTCTCTAGCTAGGGATTTTGTTAAAGGATCCACAAAATTATCCTCTAATCTTATATAACTCATATGTATAGTACCATTATTTATGTAAGATCTTACAATATTTTGTTTTTTTCTTATAGGTTTGGATTTACTTTTATAGTAACGATTTTGTACTGTACCAATAACAGCAGTACTATCACAATGTATCAATATATGTGGTATTGATTTTTTTCAAATTGAAATTTCATACAATAAATCTTTCAATCAATTAGCCTCTTCACTAGCTACTACTACAGCAATAAGTTTAGCTTCCATAGTTGAGTTTGCAATTACTTGTTACTTTTTAGATCTGTTGATAATTCTCATGTTATTATAAACTTGTATGTAGATGATTTGTTAATTTTTAGTACAAGCTTATCTATTATAGAAGATACTAAGATTTTGTTTCATAACAATTTTAGGATGAAAGATCTTGGTGAAACAAATTTTATTCTTGGCATGAGAATTACTAGAATGAATGATTGAATTTTTCTTGATCAATCCCATTATGTAGAGAAAGTTTTGAATAAATTTGGTTATAATGATAATATGTCAATATTACTACTGAAAAAGATGTGAGCAATTATTGATTAGAGTATAGAAGAGGCCCCTAACAACAATGTTAACATGTATAGTGAGCACAAGGAGAGGCCTATGCACTCTACCTATATGTAGTGTGACTAGGGTTAGAGAACAATATCTATGCTTTGTGATATCTTTAGGTAATGGGTCTGATGCCAGGTAATCCTTCAAGTGTTAATTATGTGCTTGATCTACATTCTATAAATCGGGATTAACGACTAGTAAATTCCTTCAAAATTTTCATCAAGGAGACACAGTTTTTAGGGAAAATGTGAGTGAATGGAGGAAAACAAGTTCTTTTGTGGAAGAATCAAGGATTATTGGAAGGGAAGAAAGCAAAAAATATATTATAAACTTGTTGATGCAAACAAATAGCAATCAAAATGTTTCCATGATTGCTATTGTCTGTGTTGGGGTATGGGCAAGACAACTCTTGCTCAATTGGTGTACAATGATGAAGTGCAAAAGTTTTTTTCGAAGCACATGTGGGTGAGTGTTTCTGAAGATTTTGAAGTTGAAACTCTTCTAAAGAAAATCTTAAAATCACTAAATAATTGTATAATTGGCGACTTATAATTAGAGCGACTACAAAAAAAAAAAAAAAAAANAAAAAAAAAAAAAAAAAAAAAAAAAAAAAACTTCGATAAATTATAAGTAGCCAAAGGTATTTACTTGTCTTGGATGATGTGTGGAACAAGAGTTATGAAAACTTGAGTCATTTGAGAAATTATTTGATGTGTGGTGTACTAAGAAGTAAGATTTTGGTGACAACTCATTTAGAAGTCGTTATAACAATGAGTATAGGTACCCCATATCTTTTAGGAGGTTTGAGCAAAAACCAATCCTTGGCTTTATTTAAGAAACTAGTATTTGGAGAAGATGCTAAAACAATTGACCCAATCCTCTATTCAATTAGGGAAAAATTATAGAGAAGTGTGGAGGAGTTTCACTTGCAATTAGAGCAATTGGAATTCTATTCAGAACTAAAAATAGAGAAAATGAATGGTTGAATATCTTAGATGATGATATTTGGAAGTTGAGTGAGGACACAGTGAAAGTTATGGCAATCCTAAAACTAAGTTACAAACACTTGCCAATTGAGTTAAGGCAATGTTTTTTCTTATTGTTGTTTGTAAATACGGGGTTTTACTAAACATGATTAGAAATAATAAAAAAACATTAAGAATGGAACTCATAGAGTCCATCCCGCATCCAAAGATACCTAAGGCTAAGAGTCTCCAATGGGAATTGCCACAGCTGGCCTCGGTGAACAATTGATCTAGCCAAGGCGAACAACTAGTCCAACTACAACTCCTTTAAGAGAAGCCACTTCAATTGTAGAGACTCCTAAGGTTATTCCACCAAGGGCTTCCCATGCCTCAACATGTTTAGGTACTAGAACGTCACTAGAATGTCGACCAAGCAAGTAAGGCTAATGTCTCACCCCTTCATCTGCAGGTCTTCACCCTATGGAGGCATCTAAGCCAATCATGGTTAAGGATAGGACAACCCTTGACCACTGTCTTGAGGACATAGACCTCACCATCTATAGGTTCTACTTGTGCTGAGGCTATAGCCCTCACAAAGAAGCAATAGATTCCTTTAAGGGAACTTAGCTATGGTAAAAGGATTGGTGGGATTGTGAGCTAAAGGAAAGCTCCCAGAGAAGAGGTTTTAAGAACCTCCCTATAGCCATTTGAGTGAGTTAGTAAGAGGATTTGAGACCCACCTAAGATTGGAACTCATAAGTAGCACTCTTCCCTTGATGTTGATTTGACAGCATATTTCATACAAAGCCCCATAAGCCCACGTGACCAAACCAACCCATCTTCTAGAGCCTAGTTCTTTGCAGAATTACCATTTATAGGGCTTGGTTAGCTGAACTACTTTTGTAATTGTATTCCATTTTTAGTAAAATATTTGTAGGCTGATCTTGAGCTAAGCTTTTGCTATCAGCTCTCTTACTGACCCCAAAGGTCCATTAGTACAAACCATTCCCCAAAAGCCTCCACAATACCCCAACACTTCAAAATATCTCCAGAAAATCCCAACGTTACACTACTCTTTTTTGCTATAAATACTCCCTTTTAGATTCACTTAGGGATCAACATGAACAAGCCCTCAACTTGATTAAGAGCCAAAATAGCCCTCAAAACCCAAGAAAGAACATTCCTTTTGAATGCTATCTAACAACTTTAGCTATCATCAACCTTCAATCTCTTTCTACTCCATTAAGAATCATCTTCCATTATTCTTTCAGCCATTGATCAATGATCATTTTCTTCCTTTTTCTCATTTATGAACCTTAAGAATCCATCATAAATGTCCTTCAATGCACCAAGAATCCCCATAAACACTATTAGTCTAGTATAAATAGCCCTTAAGTTGGAGCAATACTACAGAGTTCCTTTCAAGAGTCTACCTCAACCATGCTAGAGGTAAAGAGCCTCAAACCCCTTTCTCACTAGGCTTCAAGCCCAAGTTCTATAAGATGTCCTACTAGATCAAGCAAAGTGCCTTAGCTGTTCACTCATCAGTCCCTCCAAAGCCAAGTTTTCACTAAGATGTATCTAGCATCTTTCTAAGCGTTACCAAACCAAAATCCAAGAAAACATTACAAGCGACTCCACTGGGGAGGTGTGTACGGCAATGGCAAACATCTCTAGATGCCCTCTCCTTCAACTTACATAATTTCCTTGACTTAGAGGAAGGAAATGGAAGAGAAGAAAATGGTGGCTTTGGCCGTGGAGAAGGTGATGCCGGTCATGATGGCACAACATAAGGCTCTTACTAGCAATATGAAGTATGAGGTTTTGGTTGCGTTGCGGGTGCAGACAGTCATGGAGAAGAAACTAGAGCAAGAAATGCTAGAGTAGACGGCTTAGGCTTTAAAGATTTTCTACAAAGTGGGAAAGTTGCCCAATGTACACCACACACACCAGAAGAGCATAGCTCCGTCTCAACAGCCATATATGCTTTATACAGTCCTTAACACTGTTGCTAAAATGAGGAAAAAGCTTAATGCCATCACCTCTCCAGAGAATAGGGGAAGGAAAGAAAGCCCTGTGGAAAAAAAGCGCTGAGGAAGATAAGAGTGGAGAAATGAATGTCACAGCTGCGTATGTAGAAAACCTTAGGTGAAGAGCAAGGGAAAGCATTCATGGAGAAAAAGTGACCAGAACACCCCTAGTTATGATAAAGGGGCTTGCAGACCCAGGAAATACTCCAGTAACAAAAAATGTGCTGAAACAAATGTTGGAGACGCCGCGGGATGAATATGCAGCTATAGTGCAGTTCCAACCCACGTTTTCTCTCAGTATAGCAACCAAGCCTTACCAACCATAATACCAGACACCTATGCTCCGCAAGTATGATAGAGGTGGAAGTGCAAGGGAACATGTGTTGTCATTCTTGGATAATATGGGTGTCCACAAAAATGATCATGAGCTATGCCTAAGGGAGTTCTCCAAATCTCTCATTGGGCGAGCATTTACATAGTACTCCAAGTTAAAAGAATATTCCATCCATAATTGGAATCAGATGATAACCAAATTCTGCAACAAGTTCCTGCAAAAGGATAACGTGGTCTGTATTAGGGGTGTTCACCGGGCGGGTCAACCCGCACAAACCGCCCAATCTAACCCAACCCACAGCTGGTGGGTCGTTGAACCGCAGGTGTACGGTTCGGTTCGGTTCTCCATCAGTTAAACCGTAAGATGCGGTTTGGCCAAAGGTTTCACAGATCCAAATAGCCCAAGAACCGAACCGCACCGCATAATCATAGATCATCGTTGTTTTATGCATTCAGTAATCTGATTAGTAGGGTTTTCACATTAGGTGGTCTTCATTTCTCTTATCCCCCAATTTTAGAAATATCGAGACCTAGCCCTAACCTCTGTTGCCCCTCCCCTCACCTCACCTCACCTCACCCTTCCTTTAACACACTTTCTGAAATTGAAAGGGAGCATGAAGAGGCAGCAGGGACAAAAGGGAAAGACGATAGGCTCAACAATTTAGCCAATGAAGATCTCCATTGCATTCTCTCATGTCTTGATACTAAAATCGCAGTTCAAAGTCCCCACAATGTTCATGTACGCCTTCTTGATTTTGGTGTTGAGATTCCGTTATAGACAATAGGCCCCACTCCACATAGACCCAAAAGTCTCCTACGTTGATGTTGTGAGTCTTGGCGAACTAGATGAAGAGTTTGATGGGTTCCCTACCACACGATTTGCTGACCAAGTAAGAATTAGATATGATAGGCTGAAGGCACTAGCAGCCTTCAAACCAGTGTTCTCGGTAAGAGAATAAGTCATCTTTGGACTTCCCTTCCTGTCCTCCATTTTTGTGCCTGCTTATTTAACAATGATCATTTTTTCTATGGTTTTGTGTGCCATTTTCTAAAACACAGAGGCAATGTCAATGAATTTTACCTTTGAGTACCACAAAAATCCCCCATTTAATACTTCTCTACAATCCTTTGTAGAAAAAATCTTAGATTATTTGTATAAGATTTGCGCTAGCCTTCAACATGTAAGGATCTGTGCTGATTGTGCAAAACTAAATCTTTGGAAACCCTAAAATTGGAACGCCGCACAACAGGTTTTGAATACTTAAATTTCAACCCGCAAAACCACCCAAACCGAACCGAACCGGTTCGCTGCGGTTTAGTTCGGTTTCATCTCCTTATGCAGCCTAAACCGAACCGAACCAACCCGCATAATAACCTACGGTTCGGTTTGTGAAACTTGGTTCAAACCGCCCGAACCGAACCATGAACACCCCTAGTCTATATAATGGACTTAGAAATAATCAAATAAAGGAGTAATTAAGGTCTTATAGCCTTCACTAAACGCTAGAGAGACAAAGCCCTTCAGTGCAAAGAAACACTGCTTGAGGCCAACTTGGTCTATGGCTTTGTCAAGAGCATAGAAGATGGGTCTTAGTTGCACTTGATAGGCCTGGAAACCTTTTGGGTTATTAGATCGAGCGGTAGACATAGTTGATTCCATGAGGCAACAAGGAGGAAAGTGTCCTAAAGATGAGGCCTTCTTTGATGTCATGGCAACAAATGAGCCAGCAAAGAAAAAGAGCTATAATGCAGTAGCTTCACCAGGTAGTGTAAACTAGATCGGACCGGCCGGTCCAATCGGTGCCTAGTAAGAAAATCGTTTTGATTCATGCCCTTGAATTGCTGCAGCGGTTAGACCGCCAGAAACTGGTGAGAACAGCCTGAATCGGCACGAATCGGTGAAATAGTTCGATTTTTGCAGAACCGGACGACTTAGAAAATTGGCAGAAATGAAGAGAAAATCATTCATGCATGGATTCAAACCCCTTTTCATTGCTCCAAATTCATTTTTTGCCAGTAGGACATCTCAACTTTTGAGTATATTACCACATATAAATATATTTATTAATAGAATAGTTAAGAAATTAATAGAAACCATATTTAATGGGTTTGAACCTACTACCTCTGACTTAAAAAAGTTCATAGTCCAAACCACTAGGACAACTTGAGACCTTCATCAATTGTTGTACAAAAATTATTTATTACGATTTAGTAGATTTATTTAATATTATATATTTAAATATATAAAACTTATAATACATAATCATACAGTACACAAATTTTAACTTAAGACATTTTACTAATTTCTTAAAACTTTCACCATTAACCCATTACTTTATTATTGTCCTCATCTTCTCCTTTTTTTCGCCTCATTTTTCGTTATTATTTAATGCATGTGTGTAACTAACTCCACTAAGAGAGAACAAAATCATATGCATTTATGTGGCTCCTATAGCACATGTTCTTACATTTTTTTTTTCTCTTGGTCTATTATGTACAATTTAATTGGTATCTTGGTTATTTATTTATTTGTTTTGATTACCTAATTTTGCTATGTTAGAAATTATGAACTTTTAAGAGATGTTAGTTGTTGGAACAATCTAATTTTGTTATGGGACACCATTTTAAAATAAGTGTATATAGATTAGGTTTTTATATCTTTTGATTTTTAGTTATTTGAATCTTTAAGTTTAAGACTTTCACTTATGAGTTAAGTTACATGATTTATGATTCATCCTCCATGTTTTCTTCTTTGTGAATCTTTGAGTTTAGAAAAAGCTTCGATTCAACCGGTTTGATCGGCGGTCCGACCGAACATTTTTTGCCACACTAGTTTGCTTACCGGTTCAGTTTTTAAAAACATTGCCGCCAGGTAACTATGATAAAAAAAAAATAAAAAAAAAAACCAGCTAGGTCCAGAAACTAGAAAAGAGCCGACCCTCCTCCTTTCCCTTGCTCTATAGAAAAAAATCAATCAGCTGCTATATCAGTGGCCTAGAGAAAGGGTAGTGAAACAAAAGAAGAGGAGAGAAAAATTCATTGCAACCGACTTGAGAAACCCTAACTATTGCAGGCTACACTTCTCTAAAAACCATTTCACCAAAGATTGTTTCCACATAATAGAACTATTCAATGAAAAGCTCAAGAATTGTGAGATCATCCTCCCTGAAAACCACAATGTTCATGAGGAGCCTTTGCCTCAGCATGATATCTACACCATCTCTACAGATGAGCCTATCATTGAGGAAGTAAACCATGACGCTGACCCAGACAATCAGCTGTACTTGTCATAGGCTGCCATCATCAGTAAAGGACTCACTAAGGCGAGGAACTTCGGGACCCTATTTTGTCAGATGGGGTTAGATGACCAAGGAATAGAAAAAACAATTGCAGCAGTTGCACATATCATGAAAAATAGGGGAGCATGCTGTTGTGCCATAAATACTCCTCTGACCAAGCTAGCTAGAGCTCATGCATTTGCTATAATTTTCAAAGAGTTAGATTGCATGTGGGAGGATCCCAATCATAATAGGCATTTGTATGTAGAGGCATCTATCGAAGAGCATAGAGTTAGATGTGTTCTTGTGGATAGTGGATCTGGAGTAAATGTGTTGCTCTACTCAGTGTTCACCGCTTTAGACTTACCAAATGAAAAACTGTAGCCATCAAGCACTCTTTTAAATATTTTCCAAGGTATTCTAATCAAAGCCATGTGCAGCATATTGGTAAATCTGAGTGTTAGTCTCATTAAATCTGCCAACATATTCCAAGCAGTGGAAGGGAGCCTTAGTTACAATATCCTTTTTGGGCGCCCCTGGCTGCATTCACATAGCTGTGTACCTTGGCTTCATACATAAGGATCTCAGTATGATCAATCGAAACATTTTTATCATCAATCAATCAAATTCAAAATTAGACACCCCTTCTAATGACAACTTCAACAAGTTTGCTAATAATGATATTTTAAGAATGTCACAATGCAGAAAAACTTCTAAAGTGGGTTTTAGTGACTTTGCCTCTTATTGTCAATTGAAAAACTTACATTTAGAGTCAATTGAGAAAATAATCCTATAGATCCATTTGAGGAAAATATGGTTTAGTTTAGATTCAAAATCTAGCAAACAAAAGCCCCTATTTTGCCGACAAATGAGAAAATAGAATGTGATAAAGAAGGAAAATACCATTTTCAAGAATTATTTCCCAGAACCGAAGCTATAACCCTAAATCCCCAATTTCAAAAAGTGTGGGTTAGGAATATAGTTAATAGAATCCCTAATTTTGACTCAAATAAAATCTGAGAAAATAAAGGGAAGTACCTTTTTCATGATTAAATTTCCAAGAATCCAATTTATAAGCCCAAATTTGCAATTTCGAAAGATGTAGGTTAAAATGGTTCCTTTGTCACCTCTTATGAACAAGAGTTAATTCAAGTTTCTATGGAAGGTCGGCGAAAGACGATAGTGTTGCAAGTTTTACTAGTGATGGCGATTCTTTGCCTTCTCGGAGGAGTTTGAAAGTGGTAGATGAGGAAAAATAGGGTTTGCGAGTTTCAAAAGGGCTTGTGCTATTGAAGATGAGCATATGGAGAAGAGAGGGCTTTTAAATCTAGAGGGGCAATTAGATCTTCTTCTTTTTTTTTTGGAAAACCCCAAATTATTTAATCCCTTTAACTTAGCTTCAAGTGCAATTCACCCCCAAATTTTTTATACATGCAATTCAACCCCACATGCTTCTAAAATGTGTAGAGTAGGCCCATCCTTTTTTTTTTTTTTCTTTTTTTTGTAATTTTTGGCCCTGCAAAGACAGTGCAGCCCTTGTTTCCCATTACATGTACCTGTTCCCTTCATGCTGCACAGACCAAATTATCAATACATGAGCTTAGCACCAAGTAAATGCAGTTTCTGAAATCGAACTTAACAATTTAAAGCATGGTGGAGGTTATCACATTCACTCTTCACAGAAATTTCATGAGTTAGAAGTTGACAAACTTCTTTTTTTTCAGGCTTTCCACAGTCTCCTTAAGGGTCACGTCCAAAGGAGTAAATTCAATTCCCAAGCTCTTTGCCTTCTCTTTGGAAATCTGATATGTTGGCATAAATGGCTTATCATCTGCACACCTGACAAAGTTATTGGGAAAGTGATAAATGAAATCAGAAAAAATATAGGAAACTACAACTTGTATTATCTAACTATATACCTAGAAAAGTTTCTAAAATTCAATTTCAATATGACTGAAGGTAAATAATCTAAGGCCAGTATTATCAAGCCTCAGTAATAGGCTATCAGGTAATTTAAAGCATACTACAATATCATCCAAGAAAAATAACAAACAGAAAACAGAAAATACAACAAAAACAAGACAAAAAGAGAAGGAAAGGATAAGGTAAGTTAACACCAAGCCTAATCCTTTTCCCCTTTGTGTTCACAATCCGTTTCTGCAAGTGTCTCATTTTGGCTACAAACTCTTGGTTTTGTAGTTAACATGTACCATAGAAGACGTATCTGTTGAAGGAAAATTCGACACTAGATGCATTTCAATTTGTGTCTCCTTTCTTTTTCTTTTAATAAAGATGCATTTCAAGGTAAATACTACCATAATGAATGACAAGATTACAGGGCACTGACTTGAATCGTCATTCAATGGCAGACTAAAAGGAGGAATCAATAAATACTAAATACTAAATGAAGGCCCACAAAGAACTATGAGTATAACATCAAGTATTTGAGACCAAGTAGATATTCTGTTGTGACCTAAATGCACTGCAGTTAAATACAATTTTGGGTCATGAATGTATGTAAACTAAAGATTTTAGTTTGGAATACCATTCAGACTTAAAGAAGGGTAACATGAACCAGAAGACAAGTAAGAGCATAGTTAAATATGGTGAATTCAAGATAAGTTAGTATTACAGTTTGCTTTATGACTATCAAAATCTGAAAATCAGCATGTATTTACAACTTTTTTTTGTAGATCCCGCGATACAATATCACCGGACCTTCAGCATGAAATAAAATAGTGACCAGCTATTTAGCTTCCTCTGGGGAATCTTGGAATTATCGAAACTAATCCCAGACCTATGTTTAACAACTTTAAAGTGTTTCTTATTGCATCAATATCACATCCAGAATTTTTATACCCTACAGGACTTAAATTGTTTCCCTGAATTTCTGTTTCTTCAGAAATCTTAGTTTTTGACATATCTTAATTCTGCTCCTCCTGCATCTTCTCCAGATATGAGGATTTGGACTTTGGATTCCTCTTGTGTGTTTCCTTGCAATTCTTTTCGGCTTTTTCTCCCAATTTCTGACGAACTCTCCTTCTAGAGATATTTTTTGTCTTGTCAACACCATTTGGAAATCCAAAACTCCTTCCAAGGTTATGTCTTTCATAATGATACTAAATAGGTTTAATACTAATGACCTATTACAGATTCAAAGACCACATAAAGTACTTTCTCCAAATTCGTGTATCAGGTGTTCAAGTTCTGAACCTGTTGCACATTTGTTTTTCACATTGCGCTGCAGCTAATTGTGTCTGAAATATGATTTTTTTTGGTGTTTTTGGCAAATCTTAGGCATGTTCACAAACTTTTAGATCAAGTAGTTCTTTAACATGGTACTAATGACTAATGATTTTTGGTGTTATATAGTCTTATTTTAATGTCTAAGTATTTCTTAGGGGATTTACTTTTTTAAAGTGATGAACTGCTTTCTTTGAGAATAATGATCAATATTATGACTTTATTCAGCAAACTGCATTCTTCTTGGTATTGTGACTCCTTACAGAACCCCATATATGATGCCTAGGTTAATTCTCTTGTTATTCTTAATTTCAACTGTTTTCTGTAATTCTCTAACCGGCGCAGACATGAATCCTTTGGTAAACAACATTAAGAATTCTTTCTTTCAAAAGCCTCATTCCTTTTCCTTTAGTCTACCATAGAACCCATCAAACATTATATCTCAAATTTGCAGGTACTGTTTGCAGTAATCACAGCCACCAATTCGACCCTTCATATGGCTTCCAGACCATTCTTTCCCTCATACAGCCCACTAATTTTCTACCCTTAACCCATCCAAGAACGCCTTCTCTTTTTTTTGGTTACAAAGGAGCAAAATGGCCTAGGGAAAGGGGAGGAGAGTACAAGGTAGGAATAGAACCCTTGACAACAACCCTCTAGTTTCTATGACCAAAGGAGGTGCCAATAGACCCACAGGTCATCCAAGAACATCTTAATCCTAACCTAACAAATCTTAAGGCTTCCTCTGTCTTACATCAAATATTATTTGCCATAGAACATGTACACAACCTTATGACAATTGATAACCTGTATAGAGCTCCACTCAGATTTGATTTTTCTCGCACCAGTTACAATCTCTACATAAATAAGAGAGGGGGAGAGAGAGGGGGGGGGGGGGGGGNGGGGGGGGGTTGACCAGCATAAGTGTCACGGTCCACAAACATGACGAGTAGATTTCGGGGTTGATTTGAAACTTTGCAGAGAGGTAAAGAGGAGTTTAGGGAAGCCGCACGCCAAATTTGAGCTCAAACGGAGCATTGTGTAATTTTTTCCATTTTTGTAAAATTTGGGGGTATTTTTCTCTTTTCACTTCACTACGCTTGTCCAGTGTAGGTGTTCGGCACATGGCCGCGTAGCTCATGATTTTAGATGAATTTACATATATCTTAATAGGTGTTTCGATACCTGGAACTCCAAAAAGAGGACTTATGTTGGGTGGGAAAAATGATGTATTGTCCTGCCGGGAGGGAATCCGCATATTAGTCTCTTTAAGGGGAGGGTGCCAGGTGACCCGGGCTGGGACTTGGTGCCAGCATAGGGTAGGCTTTGTGTTGCTATTTACTTCTTTTACACATTGTCAATGTATTGTAGTGCACTCATATCTATCAATAAAAGAAGTAGCCCCTCTTCTTATATATTTGCCGCCTTATGTCTTGCTCACTAGTGTGTGACGCTTACTTTGGCGTGCGCGTGCCTTTCGTGTTGGCTTGCTTGCTGTGTGCAATACGTTTGATACTATAATGTGCATGCTATCGTTGTCGTGCTTGCGGGAGACGCTATTGTCAAGCCTCGGGTATATTATTAGGTGCTTAGTCACTTAACATGTGTGAGTTGGATCGAATGGGATAGGCTGACTTGCTTTCTCCGAGGAGTTATGCAAGTGCCGCGTGGTCTAGCAAGGGTGAACCTGTCAGCCCGTGACAGTTGATATCAGAGCCCTGTTACTAGTGTGGAACAAGACCACCATGTTGATCATGATTGTTGCACCGTGGATAGAGTTGATCAAGGTTCCTTAGGCTAAGTCGTCTGGTCTGCTAGAGACAATGGGAAGAAGTGACAGTTGGGGGAATTCAAGCTTTCTTATCTCATCCGTCTGTTGGACTTGTTGGGATATCTTGCACTCCATGGGTGCGTGCACCTAGTGGTTGTTGTGAGCAAGGCCAACATGCTTGGGAGCACTGTCAAAGAGTTGGCAGGAGTCTGTTGCAAAAGACAATCGCTGCAACCAAGTGGAATGATGGAAGATGGAGGCCAGTCATGTGAACTTGTTGAGATGTGAGACGCCAAAGGAGCTTGAGACATGGGGACAATACTTCCGAGCAGTAGAGACTAGCTTGGTGGAAGCAGAAGGACAAAATAGCTACTATGTGAAACTCATCAAAGGATGAGACGAGTTGTGAAGAAGGGAGATCATGAGAACCAGTCTTACCTAGAGGTCTGCCATCAACACTTGAGTGGAACTCAAGCGAGAGTTGTGGGGTTCAAGCTCTTGGAAGATTGGGCATGCTGGTATGGAACCAGTTATGAAGAAAGAAGCTTGTTGAAGCGGCGGACATATAAGATGCTCTTGGCACGTGTGTTGGTGTTCGAGTCTTGTTGGGAAAGGAGGTGTGGCCTTGTTCCCTTAAGGTGCATGATAGTGGATGCTTGTCAAACTACATCACATAAAGTCCCTTGAGTGGTAGTGGTGGCCAGTCTTGCAAGTCAGGCCAAGTGAGAAGCGGGGGAGAGGACCAATGAAGTCTATCTTACTCCACCAGTGGATAGTCATTCCGAGTAGCCAACAGTGGACTAAGGGCTAAATTTGAAGAGAACTTATTGAGACAGAGACTTGTGGCTTTGCAACAACAAAATAGCTGGAAAGACAATCTTGAGTGCATGGGCAGAGATTGATACTTCTCATAGTTTCGAGTCTGTAGCAGCAGCTGATAGGTTTCACTTGGAGTAGAGAAAGACCCAAGTCTCATGGAAGTTGTGCCTTGTCGACCCATGAGGTACAAAGAGACCTTGGATCGTGGTGTAGGTTAACACTTTCATGGTTGTTCAAATTGGTTGTTATGGGATGGTTGGTCATCAAATTCCTCGTGGCATGTCAAGTGATGTTTGTTCCAGGAATTTTTGTTTGTCATTCATGCAGGTGTGGGAAAATCTTGTATTAGGCTGAGAATTTGTAACCGGAAGGGCCAAGCTTGTGTTCATCTTGCAATCCATGAGGAAGTTCAAGGGGCATGAGTCTACAATTGTAACGGTTTCTTTGGGGTACAAAATATGAGAAAATGAAGACAACGGAGTTATGCTTCCAAAAGAAGGGTTGTTGAGGACCTTCACAGAGGTGGAGATGAACAAGCCCTCCGAAAGATAGTGTAAGGGGCGTGAGGCCCTCTTAAGAAGAGTTCATGAGGGATGGCCATATGAAGATTAGTGAGGCCACAAAGGCATTTGATTGAGAAATGATCAAGAAAACAGTTCTGTTGCTCGACATTAGGTGATGAGATGAGGGAATCCAAGAGTGGAAGGCCCTATTAGGGGGATGTGCTTGCAAAGAACCTAGAAGGATGGCGGTAGGGTGAACCATGTCGATCCGCTAATGGAGAAAAACTTAGTCACAAGGGAGCTTGTGACAATGACACAATGAAATGGAGGACAGTGGTCCTAGCGATAACCTTAATGCAGAAATGCATTGAAGGGATGAGAAAAGAGTCAATTGAAAGCTGACCCATCATCAAGTGAGACTTGCAAAGGGTGCTCTAAAGGGGGTACCGTGATGTGTTGCGGCAAATCAACTGAGAATTTTGTGCCATGAGGGCAGGGGTGTTGTGAATCGCATGGGCGGTTAGCTGCACTTTTCAACTATCTTGTTTGTTAGCAGAACGTAGTGGGGAGAGATCTACGGAGTCAATGGTGCCACTTCGTGCAATAATAGACCTCGCGAGAGTGGTTACTTGTAAAGGATGGGAATTTTATTCTGGCATCGAAGTACTGTATGGCAGACAAGGCAGCCTATCATTTTGTTTTGTTCTTATTTTTGCTTGGGTTACTTGGATAAGTTGCTCGAGCCGGATACTAGTGGGATACTTCTTGAGTTCCCACCGGATTTGAAAGGGATTCCTTAGGAGTTCCGAACCTCTTAGTTGGACAGAAGCAGAAGATTGAGTCCAACATGTACATCAAGCCATATTCTTATTCAGGAGTTGAAAGAGGGACATTGTGACTAATGGAGAGATTCTTTGTGAAATCATTTTACAGGTTATAGGTGCTCATTCCTTACATATTGGCAGAGCTACAAAAGATGTCAATCTAAAAGTTTGTCAGTTCACCGTAAGCATGGCAGAGTTTGACTGAGAGTACTTGGAAGTAAGAGTGCCTACAAGGAAGGAGTTGAACCATGGACGAAGACCTTGGAGCTTAATCTACAACCAACAGCTTGGAAGAAGATTATACTAGAGGGATATGTCAACCTTGTCAAGTGCAGAAGGTCGTGCGTGTAGCTAGCCCACAAGAGCTAGTTTCAACCTCAGCGAGCAGATGGAGCTATTCAACCGAGGGAGATTTTAGCCGTTTAAGTGGTGTTACCTTAGAGCATCAACAACAGTTCTAGTGAAGTTGAAGACACAAGGAGTGACACAAGACCAGTAAGAGGAGACTAGCAGAAGTTGAAGATCTCAAGCAGCAGTCAAAGACTCAAGCAACAAGGTCAACGAGGACGTCGACCAATCAAGTGGGGGAGAATGTCACAATCTGCAAACGTGACAAGTAGATTTCGGGCACCTAGACAACTCCGATTGATTTGAAACTTTGCAGAGAGGTAAAGAGGAGTCTAGGGAAGCCGCACACCAAATTTGAGCCCAAACGGAGCATTGTGTAATTTTTTCCATTTTTGTAAAGTTTGGGGGTATTTTTGTCCTTTCACTTCACTACATTTGTCCGATGCAGGTGTTCGGCACATGGCTGCATAGCTCATGATTTTAGATGAATTTACATATATCTTAATAGGCGTTTCAATACCCAGAACTCCAAAAAGAGACCTTATGTTGGGTGGAAAAAATGATGTATTGTCCTGCCGGGAGGGAATCTGCATATTAGTCTCTTTAGGGGGAGGGTGCCAGGTGACCTGGGGTGAGACTTGGTGCCAGCATAAGGGTAGGCTTTGTGTTGCTATTTACTTCCCTTACACGTTGCCAATGTACTGTATTGCACTCATATCTATCAATGAAAGAAGTAGCTCCTCTTCTTATATATTTGCCGCATTATGTCTTGCTCACTAGTGTGTGACACTTACTTTGGTGTGCGCGTGCCTTTCATGTTGGCTTGCTTGCTGTGTGCAATACGTGTGATGCTATACTGTGCATGCTATCGTTGTCGTGCTTGCGGGAGACGCTATTGTCCAGCCTCGGGTATATTATCGGGTGCTTAGTCACTTAACATATGTGGGTTAGATCGAATGGGATAGGCTGACTTGCGGTATATGTTGATGATATTGTGATTACTGGGAGTGATAGTTCAGGCATATCTGGTCTCAAGACCTTCTTGCACTCCCATTTTCAGACAAAGGATTTGGGACCTTTGAAATACTTTCTAGGGGTCGAAGTCATGAGAAACAAGAAGGGGATCTTCTTGTCCCAAAGGAAGTATGTTCTTGACTTGCTGAAAGAAACAGGAAAAGTAGGGGCTAAGCCATGTAGTACCCCAATGACTCCTAACATACAGCCTGCAAAGGATGATGGTGAACCATTTCATGATCCTGAGAGGTATAGGAGGCTTGTGGGGAAGTTGAATTATCTTACAGTGACTCGCCCCGACATTGCGTATTCGGTCCGTATTGTCAGCCGCTTTATGTCCTCTCCGACAGTCAACCATTGGGCGCTCCTAGAACAAATTCTTTGTTACTTGAAAGGAGCTCCAGGACGTGGATTATTTTATGGGCATCATGGACACACTAAGGTAGAATGTTTCTCTGGCATGATTGAGGCCTATTCTGATGCAGACTATGCAGGGTGCAAGGAAGATAGGAGATCCACTATTGGCTATTGTGTCTTTGTGGGAGGGAACCTAGTTTCATGGAAGAGTAAGAAGCAAAATGTAGTCTCCCGATCTACTGCAGAATCAGAGTACAGATCTATGGCAAACTCAGTATGTGAGATTGTATGGATATACTAACTATTGAAAGAAGTTGGCTTTAAGCTCTCACTACCAGCAAAGCTATGGTGTGACAACCAAGCTGCTCTTCACATTGCATCAAATCCTGTGTTTCACGAACGCACTAAACATATTGAGATCGACTGTCACTTTATTCGTGAAAAGATTGAAGAGAAGCTCATTACTACAGGATATGTACCAATAGAAGACCAGTTGGGAGACATCTTTACAAAAGCCTTGAATGGAGCCCGCATTGATTACATTTGTAACAAGATGGGCATGATTAACATCTATGCTCCACCTTGAGGGGGAGTGTTATAGAATGTAAATATGGAAAGATTCTAGATAGCTGTTACAGGATGTAAATATGGTAATATAGCTTAATTATAGGAAGCGTAATTATAGGAATTAGATAGCTTGATTATAGGGGCTAGCCTATGTATATATATGATGGTCCTATGAATGAAATACTCACTTTTTCACCAGAAATAACAAGGAAATAATTGAACTTACTTCTCTGGAAGTTGCAATGAAGGATACAGCTCGTGTAAAATCTTCACAATTTCTGAGTGGTGTGCCACCCTCTCAGCCAAACAATATCTTCCACCAGCTGAAGGAATCTCAAAAGCCTGAACATGGGCGTGGGCAACATCTTTCACATTGATCCATCCAACAGAAAAGTTTATAAATGTCTCAGCACCTGTATCAAACAATCTGGTGATATCCAAGCCACAAGTGAACTACACTACGGAGTGTATGATAAAATGTTCTTAGAAAGGGATATTATTGACATTTTTGTGCATGAAACACTTATTAAACACAATAAAGGGTAGTTCTTAGATGCCACAAGTGATATCCAAGCCACAAGTACCAGAACACATGGCACCATCTTATCACACAAGATCTCAACTTTTTTTTGGTCTTAGAAGCACATGATCGCCTCCCTAACTTTCACTAGTCCAATCCTTTGTCCCCCCTGTTAGTTCCAAGAGCACAAAGTTCTTTCCTTGTTGCTCCCTTACGCAGCTGCTTATATCAATAATGGTCATTGTTGATTATTTTCTAGAACCGAGTGCTCTAAATGGTGCAAGCATCTAATGCTTAAAAGTGAATAGTTTTTATTCTAGAAATAAATCATGAACAGTGCTTCACACATGCAAACCCAATGGGCTTAGACCTATGATGTCAATCTTCAGACTTTAACAAGAACAATGTATCAAAAGACACAAAGGTTATTATCCACCTAATATCTTATCTATTATTATAACATACTATGCATGCAACTTGAAACTTGTTAGATATAAAACCATTAATGAGCCTTCACCTATCAGCTTAAGCTTTTAGGTTGAATCAGTTCTTGACATGGTATCAGAGCCTTTTTGACCAAACGGTCAAGAGATCAAATCCTTCCGCCTTTACTTTCTCAATTAAATTGAAATTTCAGCACATTGTATAAATGGGCCTGTGCTTTGTCCACGCTTCAAGCCCAAAAGACTTTCGCGTACGGGGGCGTGTTAAATATAAAACCATTCATGGGTCTTCACCTATCAGCTTAAGTTTTTAGGTTGAATCGGTTCTTGACAAAACTCAATCTTTCCTATAATATTATCTTATCATAAATACTATGGATATTTTCTTTTTCCCTTTTCTGTATTTTTAATGTCAACAACAAAGATAAGAGCATAAAGCATCATTCAGGGTACAATAGAAAGTAAAAATAATGTGATCTACCATACATAAAGCATTATGATTTCAATGTATTTAGACCTCAAAAGTTAGATTAATAAGTTACTTGATTACAGTTATTAGCTGTTAGAAGTTAATTAAGAAATAATGTCATGAGTTACAAAGTTAAGATAAGAAGGTTACAAAGTTAAATCATATAATGGTTATAGGTTACATTGTAACTCTTCAATGAATCCAGGTATTAAGGTAATAGTTATTAGAAATAATAAGGCCTATGTAATTGCTCTAGTTACTGTTACAGTTACAATTAGGAGTACTATATAAAGAGATATTGTATGAGTATCAAAGGCATTAGCCAAGACAAGAATATTCAGAATCATAGAAAGTCATTTTAGTCATTTCTTGTTCTTTCTCTAGTATTTTCCATCTAGATTTCTTATTTGATCCTAGGTCTACCATACTTTCTTGTGGCGCATAATTTCTAGCATTGGTATTAGAGCTTGCTCATTATTAGATCTATATGGCCTCTTCTTCAAAACCTATTTCCCTTTTTCAATTCTCCTCAATCCAAGTTCCCATCTTTAAAGGTGAACATTATGACTATTGGAGTAGTCAAATGAAAACCCTCTTTATTTCTCAAGATCTTTGGGAAGTAATAGAGGATGGATATACGAAACAAGACCCATCCACCTTGCAAGCCAACCCATTGAAAGCATACAAGGAGACTATGAAGAAAGATGCTAGTGCTCTCGGCTTCATACAACAAGGCGTGGGTAAAACTATTTATCCAAGAATCTTTGGAATTACTGCTGCAAAGGAAGCATGGGATGTCTTGTAGAAGGAATTTCAAGGCTCCGAGAAGGTGATTTCTATCAAGCTACAGAACCTATGGTAAGATTTTGAACTATTGGCTATGAAGGATAATGAAAAGGTGTGTGATTTCTCTAATAGAGTGGCTGGAATTACTAATCAAATTAAGAGTTATGGTGATACTATCAAAGAGGAGAAGGTTGTTAAAAAAGTTCTTATGAGCTTGCCACCAAAATGGGATTCTATTATTACTTCAATAGAAATATCCCTAGATCTTTCCGCACTCACTACTTTTGAACTAATGGGAACTCTAGAAACTCTTGAAGAAAAAATATACAGGGTGGAACAATCTTTGGAGCAAGCATTTCAATCGAAGATAAGTTTTTCAGAAAAGAAAGATGGAGAAAGAAAGGAGAAAAACTATCATCAGCCACAAAGGAGAGGAGGAAGATCAAGTAGAGGACGTGGGAGAGGAAGATTCAACCAAGATAGGCCAATAAATAATAACAAGACCACTCCTCGATGCTCCATTTGCAAGAAAGACAACCATGATAGCAAGAATTGCTGGTTTAGAGAATGCACTAGCTGCAAGGACTCAAATCAAAAAGTGATAGATTGTCCAAAGGAGAAGAATGAAGCCAATTTCACATAAGGCACTTCAGAGCAAGTTTTCTACATTGCCAACTCCTCACAAGAAAAGTATGGTATGTTGATAGCAGTTGCAGCAGCCATATGACCGGAATTAAGGAGAATTTTGTCTCCTTAGATGAGAATTTCAAGTCCAAGGTGATTCTTGGAGATGGAAAGGCCGTGATTGTTGAGGGAAAAGGAGAAATTTCTATCCAAACTAAGGGAGGTAATTCAAAGCTAATAAAAAATGTTTATTATGTTCCTTCCTTATCTCAAAGTCTCTTGAGTATTGGGCAGCTTATTCAAAAAGGATATGAGCTGAATTTTGATAACCAAAGTTGCAAGATCTTTGTCAAAAACAAAGCCAGCTGATCACAACAATTCCAATTACTCGAAACAAACTTTTTCCAATGTTCATGAAGAGTGGAAGAAACTTTTCTCTCAAGGCTGAAGAAGTTAGTGCATCCATGTTGGGGCATTGTAGATATGGTCACTTAAACTACCAAAGTTTGAAAGAGCTTCATCAAAAGGAGATGGTGATTGGTCTTCCCTCAATAGAAGCAAGCAGCAAAGTATGTGAAGGATGTGTTTATGGCAAGATGCATAGATTGCCTTTTCCAAACTCTTCATGGAGGGCAAAAGAACCTCTAGATCTTATCCATGCAGACTTTTGGGGACCAACAAAGACTCCATCACTTGGAGAAAAGAGGTATTTTCTTCTCTTTGTTGATGATTATTCAAGGATGATGTGGGTTTACTTCCTTGAATAGAAATCAGAAGCTTTCTCAAAATTTCTGGAGTTTATGGCCTTAGTTGAAAGACAAAGTGAGCTGAAAATCAAAACTCTTAGAACTGATCGAGGTGGAGAGGTCATATACAAGCCCTTCCTTGATTATTGTAAAAAAAGACATTCAAATACAACTTTCTGTTAGTAGAAGTCGCAACAAAATGGCGTAGCTGAGAGGAAGAATAGAAGCATTGCTGAAATGGCAAGAAGCATGATGAAGGCGAAAGGGCTTCCTAACAACTTCTGGGCTGAGGCTGTTCACACAGCAATTTATCTTTTCAACAGGTCTCCAACTAAAGCTCTTCATCATGTGACACCATATGAAGCATGGTACAAGAGAAAACCAAAGATTGATCACTTAAAAATCTTTGGTTGTGTGGCTTATCATTTCATTCATCCCCAAGACAGAGAAAAGCTAGATGAGAAAGGAGAAAAATGTATTTTCCTTGGGTATAGTGATGAATCTAAAGGCTTCTACCTATACAATCCAAGAACAAAAAAGCTAATTGTTTCTAGAGATGTGATTTTCGATGAAACAAAGGCATGAGAGCAGAAAAACAGAGATGTTGTTCAAACAGATTTGCCTATTCAAATTCAAGAAGCTGCTCATTCTGACCAAGAATTCACAATTGATGCAACTAGAAATTCACCTCCTAGAAAGACCAGATCATTGGCTGATGTTTACAACAATGTTGCCTTCATTGCTTATGAACCACAAATCTTTCAAGTAGCATCAAAAGAGGAGGCATGGAGGAAGGCTATGGATGAACAGATGAAGATGATTGAGAAGAATCAAACTTGGCATCTTGTTGAAAAGCCAAGAGACAAAGACATTATTGGCTTGAAATGGGTGTTCAAAACCAGGTTTAATGAAGATGGTTCCTTTGAAAAGCATAAAGCTAGACTTGTTGCAAAAGGATACACTCAGCAACTAGGCATAGATTTCAATGAAACTTTTGCCCCTGTCACTCGAATGGAGACAATAAGAACCTTCTTAGTTCTTTCTGTTCATGAAGCTTCTAGTTTATCAACTAGATGTAAAGTTAGCTTTTCTAAATGGAGAGCTTGAAGAAGAAGTGTATGTGGAGCAGCCAGAAGGGTATATAATTCAAGGCCAAAAAGACAAGGTGTATGGACTTCATAAGGCTTTATATGGCCTAAGGCAAGCTCCAAGAGCTTGGAACAGCAAGATTGATGACTATTTTCAGCAGAATGGGTTCCATAAAAGCCCAAGTGAGTCAACCCTTTATGTCAAAACTCTAGGTGCTCTTGACTTCCTCATTATTTGTCTTTATGTTGATGATTTGATTTACATGGCAACTAATGACCACTTGTTGGAAGAGTTCAAGAGGACAATAATGAATCACTTTGAGATGACAGACTTGGGACTTGTGAAGTATTTTCTTGACATGCAAGTGAAGCAAGAACATGGGAGAATTTTTCTTTTTCAAGAAAATATGCTGCAAATTTGTTAAGTTTCATATGGAAGATTGCATATCAGCTCCTACTCCCATGGTTGTTATGAGAAACTTTCAAAGAATCATGGTGACAAGAAGGCAGATGAGACTATATACAGAAAACTTGTAAGATCACTCAATTACCTCACAAATACAAGACCTGACATTGTTTATGCTGTTAGTATTATTTCTCGATTAATGAGTGAGCCTAACAAGCAACATTATGCAGCAGCCAAGAGGATTCTAGATATATCAAAGCCACAAAATTCTTTGGTATTTTATAACAAGGTGAAGAAGACAGCAAGCTGGTTGGTTACATTGACAACGATTGGGCTGGTTGATTGGATGATAGAAAAAGCACTTTTGGTTACGTATTCTTTTTAGGAAGTAAGGCTATTTCATGGTCTTCAAAGAAGCAACAGACCACAACCTTATCTTCAGCAGAAGCAGAATATATTGCTATTACAAGTGCAACTTGTGAAGCTATATGGCTAAGAAGAATTTTAAGGGATATGAAGCAAGATCAAATCTTCCCAACTACAATTTTCTGTGACAGCATGTCTTCTATTGCAATGACTAAAAATTCAGTTTTTCACAACCGCTCCGAGCATATTGAGCTTAGGTTTCATTTCATTAGAGAGAAGGTTGAAGAAGGCGAGATTGAAGTAAAGCTTTGCAAGACCGGAGATCAAATTTCAGACATCTTCACAAATGTAGTTTCTCAAGACAAGTTTTTTCACTTTCGTGATAAACTTGGTGTTTTAGAACTTTCAGAATTAAGGGGGAGTGTTAGAAGTTAATTCAGAAATAATGTCATGAGTTACAAAGTTAAGATAAGAGGGTTACAAAGTTAAATTAGGAGGGTCACAAAGTTAAATCATATAATGATTATAGGTTACATTGTAACTCCTCAATGAATTCAGGAATTAAGGTACTAGTTATTAGAAATAATAAGGCCCATGTAATTGCTCTAGTTTTAGTTACAATTAGGAGTACTATATAAAGGGATATTTTATGAGTCTCAAAGGCATCAGCCAAGACAAGAATATTCAGAATCATAGAAAGCCATTCCAGTCCTTTCTTGTTCTTTCTCTAGTATTTTCCATCTGGATTTCTTATTTGATCCTAGGCCTACCATACTTTCGTGTGGCACATAATTTCTAGCATTAGCACCCTCCTTTACTTAATACTTTTTTATTTCTATGTTTCCATATTTTGAAACTAATTTCTGCCTTTTTATTCACTAGGATTTCTATTACTATGAATTTTTTGAGAAAATAAAACTCACCATTTATTAGGTTCAAAATTACGGCAGCACTTGTGTTAAGTGTTGGTTGCAAGAGAGGGCCTACCACAAATGCTGGGTTTAGAGCAACCATGTCAATGTTGTTTTCTTTTGCAAATTTCCAGGCAGCATCTTCTGCCAAAGTCTTTGAAAGTACATACCAAGCCTAAAAGCACAAAATAGGAAAGGAAAGATTTTGAAGATCATTGTAACGTATTATACATGACATTTAGTATGTTTGCACGCATTGGAACACATACTTTAGCCGTGTAGCTCCACAGAAAGTGTTTAGTACATACAAGTACTAAGTTATCATAAAATTATATTACTAACAAGAAAACTGCTAAAGGTATTTTAGCAAGTTTAATGGGCCATCTCAGTGACAGAGTAATGAATGAAGATCCCAAAATTACAAGGAACATGCTTTAGGCCTTGTTTGGATAAATAGCTTAAATAAGTGGTTGTATGAGAAGATTAAAAGCTGTGCAGTAAAGTCCATCTAAAGTTAGCCATTCAATAGAAACAATACCTATTCCTCACACAGGATCCACTAACAAGGAAGCATTGGTATGATTAGCACAATCTTGAGTGGACTGAAGTATAGGGTCATATCTAAGCCTCAGAGTGTCTGCAAGTTTAAAACAAAGTCTAGCATAACAAAACTTGATGGGCAACATTGTTGATGATTTGATTGATGAGAAGTGGCAAATTAATCTTATAGTCATTGTGAACAAGGGATATAGTTATAAAGTTACAAATCAGAAGTCCTAAATGATTCAGGTGCTGACTTAAATTGTAATAATGAAGGATGTTTATAAATAATAAGCTCTGCAATACAGTTATGGGTAACAATGGAATTTTCTTATATTTGCATTTTAGTTTTGTTACAACCACTCTCTTGAGCAGTAATTCTGAGTATTCCATTCTTAAAAATTATGACCTATCTTATTAACCACACAGGGAAACCATTTAGAGAGAGAGAGAGAGATAGAAAAGTTCCTTTTCTCTTAACGAGAGAAAATAGGACATAAACAGATAAAAAAAAAAAGGGTTAAAAGCCCCAATTCTACAGAAAGAAGTTCCAGATTTCCAGGCTCAAACGGAAAAAGAAGTGTGTGCTCAAGTCACAAACATCTTCTGGGTTAGAAAGAAACTTACAGCTGAGCTGCCTTAAGAGCTTGACTTTAATGAAAAACAAATAAAAGCAAAGCTCAGCTTATTCAAATGAGCCACTGGGATCTCAAAATATGCAATATAGATGTAGAAGAATTACTCCAAAAGGGACTCATTAGAAAAGGTTACAGTTCATGGGGCTGCCTGGCAAGTGGTACCACTGCCAATAAATTGCAAGTGTCTAAATATAGCTCTTTCGATGGGTTAGATATCCAACTTCTAGTAAAAGAAATTAAATCAGTAGGCTAGAACATCTGAAGACTGTATACTAGAACATCTGACTACATGCCAAAAAGGATAGACATAATACTGTCTTTGCCCTTTGGGCATTATAATCGAATGTATTGCTGTTAAAATAAAAATAAAAAAATACAACATCTGCATGAGAACACAACATGAGTGATATTTTCTACAAAGAATTTCTTATCATTTACATAGATGTTGTTCTTAAAGCATTTTAAACACTTTGATATTTTCTTATATTTAGTCAAAAGACAGGCTGCTAGTCTTAATGAGAAAGATAAGATATGCTAAACTAACATCATATTTCTGGCATATATTGACAGGGCAATTCAATTTGCTGACAAGTTTCCTGATGCAATTACATTGCTTTCTTAATATATTTTCTAATACCACTGCCCAATTAAGCCTTAGTCATCATAAAATCCCTGTGTCTCATTCTCCTTTTCTCTAACTCTGAATTTTGTTGCCAACATTGTCATGGCTTCAGGTTATTCATTTTCTTCTCATTTTACAGATTCAGCACTTTTAGCTAATACTGGCCTTGGTTAATTTATTCTATGTTCTTTGGACAATTAGCTTCCTGGCAACAAGAAAGCAGCAATATGTTTCAAAATTTCTGTCAGATACTCTCTTTGAAACAAGTAAAAGTCAAAAAAGAAATAGATGGACAAAAAGGATAAGTTTCAGTCAAAGAGAAAGGAAAAAACAAGCCCAAGATAACACAAGGATAATGCCAGCAATTATTATAAACATTAAGGCTGGTTTAGCCTGATTCTAACAAATTAGTTTGAGCTATACTCCACAATAACTATAAGCAACTGTCTTGTGTCTGTTTCCGCTGAAAAACTAATATCTCCCTTCATAATTCAAACACTGGCCATCATTCAACAGAGAAAAAGCAACCCTTGCCAATGGAGTCCACTTATCTCATATTCATCATTGAGCATGTAAATGACCATTGGATAGAAAACATGTTAATCCAACTATATGCAACATTTATCACAAGCACATATGGAACATGCATTGGATTCATTTCTGAATAAGTATATAGAAATTCAGCACATACCTCTAATTCCCTACAGATGTCTGGATATGAAAACCATGTCTCATCAACTACAACTTCAGGAGTTCGAGGCTTTCCAGTATATACAACTGCAGCTATAGAAGATGTTAAAACAACTCGTTTCAAAGATTTCGATTTTGCACATGATTTAAGGACGTTAAGAGTTCCCTTCAGTGCTGGATCAATAAAATCAGCCTGAAATGAGGAAAGCAGCAGTTAAAATCTAGTAAATCGGCAACCGTTATTTTTTATAAAGACAACAGAACAGTAATTAAAAATAGAATACTTTGCTGCAGGCAAATGACATTCAGTTATCTATCAACAAATGAAGAATGCGATGAACAACCTGTGGATCTTTGATATTATGATGAAAGGGAGATGCAGTGTGAAAAACACCTTCACACCCGTCAACAACAGAGTCAAACGAACCTTCTTCTAGGAGATTTGCCTTAAACAGGTGCAATCTGTTCTTGGCCCCATCAAGTTGAAGCAAATGATCTACCTTTTTTGGATCATCTGTAGGGAGTTCCAAACCAAAATATATTGATCAACATATAAAAAAAGGTGATTGCAGGGTGGTAGCACTACTAAATCAAGTTTTGGTGGGACTCATATCCTAAAATTAGTGTCGTTGCGAAGATCTCAAAAAATTGAGTCGAGGAGTGCAGGTCAGATTCCAAAACAGTTAACAAAATTTGAGATTAATTGTGTCAAAGAAAATCACTATTCATGGCAATTATTAACTTTGCACTTTTCTTGTATTCTTCTGTTTATGCATTTTACAGAAAACTGACTCACACTGAGTGATTCATTTTTTTCAAGATCACCAATTTTAGGACATGGGTCCTACCAGAACCCCTCAAATGAGGGGGCGGTTTAGCGCTAGCATAGCACACACCATAAAAATAAGGATATTTTTGTAATCAAAATGCTACTGAATTTCTAATCAACATTTGTTAATATCTATCCTAATAGAGAATAGCAATTCCCCTCCCCTCCCCCCTAATTTTTATTCATCCAAATAAAAGTCTTGCCGTCCTGGTAATATGAGTTAAACGGAGTTGTATACGACAAGACAATACGTTTAAAGAGAATCCCTCCCACTACTAAAAAACAAATAATCGGCCCCCACCCTCCCAATTTGACCAAAAAAGGAAACAAAAAATAACAGACCATAAATCAAAGTAAAATGGGTGTGAAGCAAAATGTTGAATCACAGAAAATTGAAACCCAAAACAGAGAAACAAAGAAAGCCAATGAAACAGTATTTTGGTGAATGATTGGGTGCACTAACTTGGTTGCAATCCAAAAGTTGAATTGAAATAACAAAAAACTGAAACCCATAATTTTAAGAGAATTTTGTTCAATTCACGGAGAAAGAAATTAGAAAAGAGGGATTATAAGGGCACTCACTTGGGTCGCGAACAGAGGCCTTGACAGTGTAACCACGATGAAGAAGAAGCTTCACCAGCCATGAAGCTATGTATCCCGAAGCACCAGTAACGCACACAACCTTTCCTACGCCGCTGCTCATTCTCTTCCTCCTTCAGCTTCTACTTCAGTTTGCTGAATCCATTATTTTTAGCGACAACCGACAAGTCTCAACCGTTGTGTCTCTGTCACACTCCACCAAACAAAGAAAAAATAAGGCAGAAATTTGAACATAGGACCCAAACTTTGGGGGTGCTATGCTACACTCCTTGATAAAACTTTGCTGAGTTTTGCAACTTTTGCAAGGGAATATTGTTTTGTTATTGGATTGTTACCAATTGCATATGAGTAAAGGGAAACTTTTTGATAATTATAAAATTAGTTACAGCTTTTTAAAATTTGTAAGGCTGCCCAATTTAAGTGGGGTTAACCAAACAAAACACTTTGACTAACTAGAAAAGTTATGAAGCTCAACAAACAAAATGACGTCATTTTGTTGGAACTAATTTCCTGCCCGAACACCAAGACACATGCGAACTAGCTAGGGAAGTTAGGAAGCTCACTATCGTAGCCATTGTAGCGGAGCAACTAGAGGTGAAGGAGATCAGGGTCGTTGGGTTCGATAAATACATAGATCTTGTATGAACCAAGGTTGAGATTAAGAAAAATGAATAAGGTATGTGATTTGTTAAAATTTCCATTCATTTTGGTCATGCTAGATTCCAAATATTAGTATTGTATACTAATAATGATTACATTATTCTGAATGTAAAAGTGAAATGAAGATTCTTTAAACAATGTGAAAGAAAAATTTATTTATGAAATCAATTCGTATTGGGGGTTAACTCATTATGAAGAGTTGCGAAATAGTTAGTTATGCTTACATTTTTCTGGGTTTGTGGGAAACTGTTGGATATAAGTTTCCATTGATTTTTTATGCATTTGTTTTTAAGCCTTGGGAATTTGATGTATTTACATATACTAGGTTTGTAGAAATAGATAGAGAGAAGATAAATGAAAGGGGAAATTTTTCTTGGAATTAAATAATAACCATTTCAGAATGAAACAATTCTAATTGGCTAAAAGTGGGATATGTATTCCTTGCAGATGCTAGATGGAGCAGGGAAGGTATGACACAATTATGTCTATTGTTTATTTTTTAGTAATGAAAAGCTTGAGTTAAATTTAAATATAATTTTTATTATCAATGTGTGTAGAAGATTTCTGTGAGTGCATGTGATTCAGGTCGTATTTTGTGAGTATGCTGGGAATTAAACGATCATCAGAGAGAAATCATGTATTAAATCGGTTTCGGTTCACTGATGAAAATAAATTGCAAAGAAATGAATATGAATGTTTGTTTGTGGGCTGTGAAGCAATTTGATGTGGATACACGAACAATAGATATTGATGGATTTAAGTTTAATGTGACTACTAATGATGTGAAGCATGTGTTAGGTCTTAGAAATAAAGGGATTGAGGTTGACATTAGTACCTGTGTTGTGGACGCTTTAAATGTATGTGTGTCGTATGGAATGGGGAATGGTGTGCTGAGCGCATTTGAGTTGAAAGAAATGGCTAAAGGTCCTAATTTGGGTGAAGATGAATTTAAAGTTAAATTTATGTTATTTGTATTTTCTTATTTTTTATTTGCAACATCAAACTTGTGTACACCTCGATCATTTATTGGGGCATTGAAAGAAATAGAGAGAGTTCCAAAAATAAAGTGCAAGTTGGTGTTGGAATTTTTTATTGAAGGGATAAGGTTTTTTAAGTCAAGTACTGCGTGCAGTGTGAACGGGTGCTTGTTCTTCTTAATGGCACGACAACGTAAAGTTGAAGTCTATATTATTTATGCTTTGTAAATAATGAAATAGTCTAACACGCTATTTACCTTGCATTTGTTGTGACAACAATGTGAATAGGTATTGTACATGGACTATATTGAAATTGGTGAGCATGGACCTCCCTTGCTTAGTGTGTTCCCTCGAATTTCAATTTACAGGCAAGATGAAGTGCATATTTTTAGGCAGAGGGTAAACATTGTTGGTGGATTTCAGAGCACCGAGGTAAGCAAGTTGTGATTGGGTTTTTTGTGTCCTTTTATATCGTGAGAATGACATTATTGGTATGATTGTCATCTTAATATGCTAATTTTTTTTAACAAAGGTTGTAATGCGATCGAGTTGTGTTAAAAAAAATGGTCATTGATGTGATAGGCAAATATGTGAGGTAATAAAAAAGGCCCTTTGAGTAAATGTGTTATTGGTATTATAAAAATAATTACTAATATTTGCATGTGAATTAGCCAAACAAAAGGTTCTTGCAGATAGAGTGGAGTTGGTGGAGGACATGCTGGCATATTTGAAGGGTGAGATCATTATTTTGTGTGAGGAAGGAGGTGGAGATGCGGGAGGGGAAAAGAAAGTTGCAAATTTGGAAAGGCTGCGTCTAGAGTACAAAGGCCCCAAAATGGGTACCAGTACAAATGATGATAAATGGTTGAGATGAAGCCATGTGTACACTCTAGATGGAATGACTGAATTTTGCCTAAAAATAATTAATTATATTTTAGCCTCATAAAATATATGTATTTACTTTTATTCTTCTCTAACCAAAAACACGTTTTCTCTTCTCCTCCGTCATTCCAACGCCTCTTTCTTCTTCTTCAATTTCTGCTCTTCACTTCACACAGACATCACACAACAAGAAGAAATAATTAAGGATCTCCTCGCTCATTCCACCAGGCACCAATACCAGTCAATCCAAAAAAGGGAAATTGATTCCAATTCTACACAAAGCTTTATACTATGTTGATGAGTAAAGTTCCAAATCCAAAACCCGTTGGGTTCTGCCAATTCACCCCTCCGATCATTACCGCCTCTTGAAGTCCAACGTCGACGCCTTGAACCTCATCCAAGTGGGTCTCACCCTCTCCGACGCCGACGGCAACCTCCCCGACCTCGGTTCTGGAAATCGATTCAAATGATCCAAAAAATCGATTCAAATGGCAGAGTAGTTGACTGGGTTCCCATGGTTGATGAGGTAGACGACGAAGCAGGCGAGGAGATCTCTTTCCCTTTCTGTTGTTCTCGGAACTGAAGCAGTAGTCATGGAGACTTCTCATGGACTGGGAAGGTGCGGTAAAGATGATTTTGATAAATAGGGTCAATCTATAATTTAACTAAAATATTAAACTACTATGTTATTATTAGAAAGACCTGATAACCAAGTAGGTGGTCAAACTATTAGAGCCATTGATTAAGCCAAGTGGATGATCCAATGGCAATTGAGTGCCATTTGCACTGGTACCTATTTTGGGGCCTTTGTACTCTAGACGCAGCC
>QAOA01002849.1:402328-472792 GCA_003255065.1 Cercis canadensis
AGAGAGAGAGAGAGAGAGAGGGGAGAAAAGGGAGCTATGCTTCTAAGTCAGTTGCAGAGCTCACAGCCATGGATTCAAACAGTCGACAGAGAGAGTGAGGGCGAGAGAGAGGGACGGAGGGAGACTCAGAGAGGTGCGCTGGTGGTGTTGGGCCGGTGGCGGTGGCTCTGCTGCCGCTGGTGCGCCAGTGCCGGTATGAGATGCGGCAGCGAGGGACGAAGGGCGAGGTGCGCTGCTGACTTGCTGTCAGTGTAAGGGATTTCAATTGGAAATTGAATGAAATTAGGGGGTGGTTAGTCACGTGGGTGGGGAACAAATCAAAGTAGTCTGGACCCTGAGAAACATTTTTTCACAAAAAGCTACATATCAATATGAATAAAGTATTATCATTATTTAATTAATTAAATTTTGTTTACTATATTGAGTGTTTGGAAACTTCAAGTTTAATTAGAATATTTATTAAACAAAAGCAAATGTTAGAAGCTAAAATATAACATTATCATATTAGTTTTCGAAGAAAAAGAAAAATTAATTATTGTAAATACGTCCGGTATTATCATTAAGATCGCAATTCAACCTCATTCTTGCAAAACAACTATTATGATTAAGATCACAATTCAGCCTCATTCTTTCTCACCCAAAAAATAGAGAGGGATACGGAGTTCATGTTACTCTCGAATCTCACCAAGAACAATTAAAGAACAACAGTACTATTTTGTCATAAAAAAAAAAAAAATGCTATTTTGTTAACCATTTTATATTTTCTAATACAGACCGGAAGAAAAGAGAGAAGTGAAGTGCAATATTCTGGTTAGCCAAAACCTATGAACAGAAGATTATAAAGCACGAAAAAGGGGTCGGGGGAGAAAATTCATAATCACTGTATTTCTTGTCTCCACTTCTTCAGTTCCTCCCCACCGATATACCTTCACGGCATAAGCCAGCAAACACGCCACTGAGACTATTTTACGATAGCATTACACTACTGAAAACTCCCCATCCAAATGCATTCTGTTGCTTTACTTGTACCATTCAAAGACAACTAAAACCCCCACGGCGTATGTACTTTCATAAGCTCTGTGCAACTCTTTCATATAAATCACGAGGCCAATTCCTCTTCAAATTATTAGCAATGAAACTCGCAATCTGCAAAAAAGGCAGAAAATTCAGCCATTATGAAACAAGAAGAGGACACACGGCTAGAAAAAATCACATGCGCCTTCACCATTCCAATTTAGATACCAGATTTAACCAAATGCACGATGATTAAATATTAAAGACAACAAAAGCCTACTGCTAAAGAGAAAATTCCATACAATAGCTGGTCTTGGGCAATCATATTTAAACCATCATACAACCCCTTTCATCATTCAGGAGAGGATCAGTGAAAAATAATGCAAGTGATAAACATGTAAATTAAAATTTACCAAAATTTACCTGCCAATGGTTTGGTCAAAGCTCATTCCCAACTGTGGTACTGGTATATAATGTGCCACTGGAACCTAAATGTATATATCTTCATAAAATTTTGTTTATTTTTTTATTGTAAAGTTAACAGACACCATTGTACTATTTCTTTATTTTCTCTTGCCCGTATAGACCTTGATTTAATATCTACCCTACATATTTTACACATAAGGCATAAGCTTTTTCTTTTGTTCTCACCCCTGAAAATATAGACAACCAAAGGTCACTGAATAGAAATATTTGTGGTGGGGCAGCAAAACAAGGTGATCCACAAGATAATATAATATTCTTATCGGTTTCAATAAACATACCTTAGCCCTTAAGGCACAAAGTGATCCGTCAGAGTCTGTCACATTGTCCAGACAAGTGAGAGCAACCTTCAAAAGATCTGGAATACAGGCTTGGACATGAGGAGATAAATTTTGGAAAACATCAACAGCAATATCAGGGCCTCGAGGATCTAGAGGAAGAAATGGAAGTTTGGCAACCTCCCTTAATGCATCAACATAATGCCCTGTTCTTGCCGACTTGTGAATTGACAATATTGCTTCAAGTTGTCTTAACACAGTTTGTTGCTCAAAAACATGCTCTCTCTCTTGAAGACTGCAAAGAGAATTCAATCAACTTTTTTTACTAATGGGGGGAATACACAACTGGCACGTGGAATGAATGCCATAATATTTTAAAATAGTTGCATTTCATCATTTGCAGCAATTAAATTAGAAAAACCAATAACCAAATTCCTAGCACATCCAGCGCGTGAAAATTTAAGATTCTGAAAATTATTCTTAGAGTTGCAGTAACTCAAACAATAATTTAATAGCCATGGAAAATTCTAAATTGTACTTAACTGCTAAAACACCATACAAGAAAAGGAAGATCTCCAATGACAATCATAATTTGGTAATGACCATAGCACTCCTGAGAGAAATATCTTGGGTCTTATTTTAGAAATTTAAAAATTGACTTAGGCCTTATTTTTTTACTTTTAAGCTATGGTCTCTCCAACTGTAAAATACAGAGTCCTGTGCTTTTCAAAAGTAAAAAAGAATAAGTTCTCTACAAGGCCCTAGGGTTTAGAAAAAATTCTACTTGAAAAACTTCTACATATGAAAGATTAGGTAACAATAGAAGAATATCACAGCCAATATCTAGGCATAAGCTTGTATAGAACAATAACATAAGGGTTACAATATGACCTGACTTCTGGGTAATAAGTGTATGTCTCCAAAATCTCATTCCCAGAATGAATGAGGCCTGCAGTCCGACTCTCACCATCTAATCTACCACGGAAAAGGGCACAAATAGCTTCAGACAGGCACTTATTGATGGTATCCAGAGCCATTGAGAAGGCCCCCACTCTCTTCTGGATTTCAATAGACTGAAAACAAAAGAATATGCTTAGAATAAGCAAAAGCAAGACTAAGGATGGATAGAAATCCTGTAATTAACAAAAGAAGATTATGACTAAGGGAAATAAGTGTGCACAAGATCATTGGTAAGACAGATATACGGGGTCAGGAGGCTTGTGAGAAACCTAAATTTGATGAAAATAAATATGGTTTCACCAAAAATGAAAGCCCAATTGCTCAAAACCAAACAGTGATATCTAAAAATCAATCAAAGTGATGTGCTTCCTCACTCAGAGTACGTCTAGGCTCCAGCACTTTTTCAGGGGGAGTAGGATATTGCTTATCAACAAGGTAGATGAAGGTTTTCTTTCCCCATAAAATATAAGAAGCTATGTTACTTTATAGACACATGTACTAAAACCAATGAAACGGTACTATAAACAGATATCCAACTTCGGTACAGAATATACATAGATAAAATACTAAATAAGGAAAAATATTAAAGAAAGAAATTACTTTGTCAGACATCCCAGCCTCCTGACACTGGCAAGCGGCTTCAATTAAAAATTGTTGCCTTGCTTGAGGATCAGTCATAAATCGCCCCAATTCACCCTCTTCTCCAGCACCTCTTTCACCAAGTAAAAGATATATGCCCCCATCCCGTAAAAGAACCTCAGTTAGGAGTTGCTTCAGCATCAAACTCCTCTGCCTTTGCTGATCAACTTTACCTCTTCCAGTCCATGACAACTGACCGCCACCCACTGCAGCAGCAGCTTGTGCATAATATTCTAATGCCATGGGGAGATCACCAAGACGCAAATACATAGATCCATACTGCCTGATTAAGCTAGACACTTCCGCATAAGCATCCATCACCCCTAACTTTTGCCCAGCACCAGTGCCTTCAGAAAGGACCCCATGGTCAGCTAACACAATTGATATGTGGGCAGCATCAATGTTATATCCTTCATCTCCAGTTTCCTTAGACAAGTATAATACTCCTGGAAGCAATTGGATGCTTAAAAGTAACATGTAAGGATATACAAGAGGATCTTTTCCATTTTTTGTATAGTATGATGGCTCAAATTTATTCAGGTAAGCCTGCAAATCATCCAAACTATATGGCACCAAGCCATCACTTAGTACAATGGATGACGATCCACTGGGGTAGTCCCGGACAGCTGACAATTTAAACCACAAGAAATCCTCAATTGTATTAAAGGGAGTTGGTTGATCTCTAAGCAGACGATCAATATGCCTTCGAGAGCCTGATATCATGGCATACAGCAGTAATTTTTTCTTGTCATACGCAGCTCGACCTACACGATCACCAGTTCTCAACATTTTTTCACATTCCTCTGATGCAGCAGCTGCAATCTCAGCTGGCACCATACCACCAGTGTTGATCCACTCTGTGAGCTGTTAGAAACTATGAATCACTAAGCACAATTCCAGCATAAAGTACTCTAAAAATAAGTAGTCACTATAATCTGTACCAGAGGACCAAATTGATGTGATGCCCGGGAGGAGAGGGCGACATTTCTTGCTTCTTCATAGTACCCAGATCTCAAGCAAAAATAGATCTGTCAACAAAGGAGTTGGATATGAAAACAGTGCAGATTACCTTAAGGGAAAGAAGATATGCTATAAGCATAATACATAATGTATCAAAATCAACCGGTGAAGTGAGAGAGAGAGAGAATGAAGATTCTTATTTTTTCTACTAGATTTATTTTTGCTTCAAAATACCGCTATGCATGATTATAACTCAATCAATGCACATTCATTTAAGAAATTACAATAATTTTCTCTAGCAAGTAACAAAGACTAATGGGACCAATAAAATGATCATGAGTCTTAAAAAGTAAATTAGAAGACTAATCATGCATAAATAGCAAAAGAGACTTGTAATCAAAATTTTAAAGTATACAGGATCTCACAAAAAGCAATCCTGCATCACATAGCATGAGAAAAACTAGAAAGAAAGAAAAAGAAAATATGTAATATTGAACATTTAAGACAAGTCCTGAGGATCTCAGTTTTAATTTGATAAAACATAAAAAGAGAGAGGGGGAAAAAAAAGGAATACAAAAAAATAGGGATAAGACCAACTCCTAGATAAAAGGACTAAAAAGAAACACAAAGGAAATAAGGAAGCCACATCTATAGACCAACAGGTTTTTTCATAAGGCATCAGTTGAAATTTGCCCTTGTTTAGAGAATAAACAAAATGAGTAGCATGTCTTACCCAATTTCAGAACATAATAAAGAAACTAGAATTATATATAGGCTCCTCATCCAAATTAATTTTAACCAAAAAGAAGAATGGGAATTAGATATATTCAAGAGCTGTGAGTAAAACCAACAACAGAGAACTATTATAGATTAGAAATAAAACAAATTATTATAATATAAGATGAAGCATCAAAGACCTGCTGCCATGTGGTATCAACAGGAGGTTGCCTCCGAGCATCACCAGCATCAAAATCAAGAACTCCATAGTCCCTCAACCGTATCTGTATAACAATAACTAAAAATCAGGGTATGCTTCAATTTTTTTTGGAAAACATGATATAATAGTTGACAATGTTTATCTTCTTCAAAATTAAAACAAACCCGAAGGAAGGCACGGATTCTTTGCAAATTTCCAACACCACCACCAAGAGCAGCCTATCATTAGTTCAGAAAATGAGTCTTGTTAAAATCAATGCAAATTCCTGCATGCTCTCCATTTTATATGAATAAATAACAAGAAGCAAAGAGCACAAAAAATTGAAAGAGAAGCTTTTCTAAGCATTTCTTAAAGTAAAGCCCTTACGAGCATGCAAACATAGATAGGGAGTCCAAGAAGGGTGGTTTAACAATCTACAAAAAATTAGTGAAATAACAAAGTATTTGCAAAATTATCAGCAGGCAAATCCAGTAGTATTATAATTGTCGAAAAAAATTACTTGAGCAGGATGGCTTTGTATGGTATCCATGATGTATTTCTCATGTCCCCATTCAAGGTGGCGTCTTGCACCAATAATAAGTGACATCCTTCTTGAAACACGTTGTTGTACAGCTGAGTCTTCATCCATTAGCATCTGTTTTTTGAGTCAAATTATTGAAAATAATTAGGAGATTTACTTCTGCCACAACTTGAAGCAAAAAAATTGCATGCAAGGGTCTCTTTTTTTAAAAAAAATAAAGTAAAATTATTTTCTCTTTTAGCAGCATGCAACTATAAGTACAACCTCAACAAGGTGCCATATCTTCCTCATGGTAACTGATTTTCCACCACTAGCATCTATACCCAGACTTTCGTAGGCATCCTTGAAAGCTGTAGCAGACTAACAACCATACAAAATAATTAAGAATGTTAAGTAACATATATATGGTATATGCACAAACAGACCACATATAGCAAAACTTTGGTTTATCAATACTTAACATAGACTACCTCATGCCAGCCAGGTGAACATCAGAAGAGCTATAAGATAGATAATACAAGAAACATCAAAGAATACATACATATTATAAACCCAGAATCATGAGGGGAATATCATGTTAAATTAAATAAAATAGCCATAATACTAATCATAAAGTTGATCATTGAATAGACACAAGTTTAAATAGGCAAACAGACAACTCTAGCTACATGGTTTCTAGTATATTATATCATATTTTAAATCAAAGCCCGATGGAGAAAGAGGGGTGCTTACTTTAAATGGCAACCCACGCTCCCTCGCCTTATTCAGATTTTTCACCACTCCAGCATAGACTGATGCCTTCTTCTCCATAATGGGTTTGCTAGCCAGAGGAACAATCTCCTGGCCAGGAATAACAGAAGAGACTTGAGGACTAGAAGATAGGGATACAATCTGACCTGGACGGGTACCCATATTGCTGGTATCAATCATGTTGGTCCTAGGTAATGTTGAAATTCGGCCTAAACTCTGAAGGAAATCACGTCTTTCTTTTTGCCAATCTTCCTGCAAAACATTAGATTCTACCAAGAAGTAAGAAGAATGAGCTATACAATAAACATTCATCTACCATTAATTCATAAATAGTAATTGACAAGAACCAGGAACAAATAAACCTATCTTAATGTTATGCAATAAAATTCATCCCTTCAATTAACTGCATATATTTGAAATAAACTCAACTACTTACTCCACTATGCTACTTCATTTTGATTTCATGTTTAAAATGCTTCTGCCAAACCAACTTGCATTAAGAATACATAAAATTAAACTCAAGGACACCTTTCCATTCAAAATTCAGATTTGACAAGAACACTAGACTTGTTAAAGTCAATTTCAAGAGCTATCTCCAGTTAAAAATATAATTAAAGACACCCAACTCCAAATTACAGAAATAACACACACACACATGCCCGCAAAATTTAGAAAAAATCATAAAAGTGATATACCATGAATGACACATCACACTAACCTCCAAAACTTTCATCATATGATCATTAAAACTCCTGAGATTATCCTTCTGAGCTTCCTGGATAGCAGAGACCATTGCCATTTCATGAACCTGAGAGAACAGAGCACACCATGTTGTCATAATTCCATAGGCCAAAGGCCTGGGTTTGAATAAAATGAAGATGTGAATGGTGTTTTGTCATAAGGAAAAACAAAGAATTTCACATACAAACACTGAATAAGGGTGGGCTATTTTTCACTGATTTTGGTCAATATTGGGGAAAAAATACACACAGAGAATCAGGCGCATGTGCCTCATACATGTAACAGAAGTGAGCCCCTGCTGCTCTAACAAGGACCAAAAAATACACGGTGACAATGCATGGGACATCAAATAAACTTCTATTGTGGCCCTGCCTAGTTGAAGGGGAGAAAAAATTTCCTCTGGGATGCAAGAAAAGTAAAAGAGTATAGGAAGTTTCTTAAAGTATCTGTCAACATAAAACAAACAATTGAATTATGAAAGTACAAAAAGTATGGAAAATAAATCATAGAAAATTTTTCCAGCCAAATTAAAAAGAGATAATATGTTTTCCATGAATTATGACTGTATTTAGCAGCCAAAATAATGTTGCAAATCAGAAATTACATCTCACCAATATGTGAAATTAAAAAAATGTATGTCTTGTAGCTACAATTTTAATATTTATACACACAGTTTTGCACATTTTGCTCAAAACAGTTATTTCTGCTGAACCGAAAACATTTTTATACTGAATTGTGCAGTCTGATGTCAAAAGAAGGCAAGAATAACAAAAATCACAGTTGCACAAGAGAGAATTATCATTTTACTCTAAACAATGCCAACCAAACCAAGTCAGCAGCACAAAGTGAACAGAACTCCAATCATTAGATCGTGTTAGATATAAATAACAAACAGACAAATGTCCTTGATTAGTGGCCTTCATTTACCACTAGATAAACAGATCTATACACTCCAAACACTCAAAGTCCCAAACCACTTCTAAGGATGTAAGATCAGCTAAAATAAGATATTATTGCTAAATTCACCCTCAAGAACTCAACTGATATGCCTCTAGGAAACATTTCATTTTATAGTTGTCATTTTTTATACCTTTTAAAAGTAAAAACTCGTTCAAAGGCACTAATTGGAAACCATCCACAAACAAGGCCAGTCTGTAGCAAAATGCACCACCACAAGAAAAGAGGAGGATTGTATTATCAGTATAAGGTCATAATACATTGACTAATTGATCCTCCTCGGATCTTGAACTAAGAAGCATTCATGAAGATATAAGATTATTAACAAAAAAATAAGAGTGAAAGTCACCTGCTGCAGATACTCTTCAATGCTTGTTGCTTCAGCAGGGAAAACATCCTCAAATGTTGTCTACAAATAAAAACAAAATAATCAACACATATAAAGCAAAATAGTAGCATGAGTCAAGCAACAGAAAGATGCACAGCATAAAGAACCAATTAAGCAACTTTTACAGGAACTTTAAGTAAAAGTTACTTTTCTACAAAACAAATTGTATAAAAATCATATGGAAGCATGTGAAATTTGAAACAAAGCTATGTAAAGTTTTAATGAATGGAAAATTAAGGCAAGAAAAGCAGAAATGTTTAATGTAAATGTAAATATATGACAAAGTAACAAAGACTGTAAAGTTTAAATTGAGTAGTATGCAAATGTATATCTACCTTCAATTCAAAAGACTTCAGATCCCGTGCAAGCTGTTCTGCATTTATCCCCTCACGAGCAAGTAGCCTGTCATTGCAACAGAAATTTAAGAGAAATGATAGAAGAATAACCAAAAATGTATCATAATGCTCTTTCTACTTTAGGAGATACCATAGTACTAAAAATATTTTAGAATATTTTCAGCAACTCAGTATACTCCAACTCACCATAATTTTTTTTGGGTGCTTCCTAATCAATTGAATCTTTTATACTTAGTAAGAAAATTGTAATAATCACCATAGAGGTACCTTGTTGCAGCAATAGATTGAGAAGGCGCCTCAGTCCTTAGGGTCTTGGATTTGAGCTTCTTGGATAATGCTTCCAATTGATCTAAGTTCCTCTAAACAACATATGAAAGTTAATTCACAAAGTAGAATGACCAGAGATTCAGAAACCTATACTTAATCAACAAACTTTGTTTTCAATGAGTAACAATTCCCAATGGCAGGAATTATTCCATATCTATTTGCTTGGTCAAACTTATAAGCTATCCAGTTCTCAGTCAAAACATACATATGCATATACATCCACGCCTATGTTCCTTGGATGCGTGTAACCAGAATTTCAATGTCTTCCATTTTGCTATCCCAGGCTCCCAGCAACCAAATATAAAAACATTGACAGTGAAATCAAATACCAAAATTGTTTTAACAGACTCAGTGCAAAGTATTTTTTGGCCAAAGTCTCATACATTTCTATTATTCCTTTCTCAAGCCTTGATAATTACTGTTCTGTTCACTACACAACATACCATAGATCAAAGACTTCTGGTTTATCAGATTTCATGGCATGGATAATGTAGAGCAACAAATGGTAAAAGGTAAAGATTATCCGCTCTTATTTATCTCTTATTTTATCAGAAATCAACCGCAGCCTCACAATTTTCACTCGTTTTAGTTAGCAATCAAATACTCAAGCCTCTCATAGTCAATAACCTGAACTTGAATTTTCACTTTCTTTGATTGTCCGAAATTTTCTCAGACTGTAATTGGTGCACTGAATCAGGAGGCAAAAACACATATAATTCATTCATATCTTAAAATGTACTTTTCTTAACTATAATAATTCTCTCATTCCGCTTTCAATTATTTTTCCCTCTAAGGAAGCTTCAGCAGTGAAATACAACTCGAACCTCAAAATTATGCTTTCTTTCTTTCGCTTTCCCGAGCATTTTCTCACGAAACAAACAGAAACATAAATTGAGGAAATGAGGAGCTGAACCTGAAGTGGAGGAAACTGAGCTGAAGGAGCGGCTTGCTCGAGAAGCTTCGTAGAAGAATGCAGAAGATCAGTCCAACTGCTCATGTCTTGTTCGTTCGCCATGGCTCTCGCCGAGAACCTACGTCACCGGGAGAAAGGGAAAAGGTTTTAGTAGCTTTAAAGCCCTAAACCCTATAATTTGAAAATTTTGGAATGGCCATGCAGTGTTCATCAGCCGGGTTGGGTAAATTTTTCTAAACCCGAAGTGGACTGGTCCATCGGGTTAGGGATTAAAAATAAAAGATCCAATGGAGAGAATTGAGACGAGACAACAAGTGACATAAATATGGAAGGGAGTTGTGAACCGGTTAAGTGAAGAGTGACGGAGACCGTTAAGTGAAGACCGATTATTGGGAGTTGTGAACCGGTTGCACCTAAATTGCAAAGAAGGACTTTGAAAATGTAATATATGGAAGGGAGCCAAAAATAACATGGCAAATTGGCCATGGCGTGGAGAAAAGTGATAGAGCCATCAAACAAAATTTGGCCTACTTGTGTTCTAACCTTGTCCACTTCGTGTTCTAGAGAGAGAAATCACTCAGAGACTGTCCAACTTGGCGTCCGAGCCTCGCCCTTTACTGATTGAAACCTTGTCACTGTTGTTGGCATGGCTAGCTGCATATGGAGGAACAAAGAGGAGGTTTATTTAGGTGAACAATTTTTCATATTCACTGATTGTAATATCTCCTTATTTGTGTCATTTTTTAATTTCCTAGTAGTGATTTAAGCCGATTAGATTCTTTGTAATGTGATTAGAGAAACAAGGTTAATTATGTTGTATGTATCACTGTCACATAAATATTTATGTATATTACGGAATTTTGTCTTTACTAATGTACCAAAATTCTTTTCTGGCGAATTTGAAAATCGCCACGCCATCTATTACAAAACACAAGCAATATTTTTTTATAGTAATCACTCAAAACACCTATTTCTAAAATAAGCATAAAATTACATTACGTCATTAAGAGCATGAAATTGAGTTTAAATATCACATGTTTGTAAGGTTCCTGTTTCATGTCTCGAATGAAAAAATATCGTTACTAGCCATAGCTAGGTTCCTTTTTTATTATATGTTTGTGATCTTATGGTTCCTAGGAAAAAAACTGAACATATTGGCACGTTCTTCAAAAAGCTGCATGATGGTATGTCTAATAAGTAACAACCGAGAATTTATTACCAAAAGAGAACTGAGAATTAACAGAAATTACTTGGAAAAATCATTAAACCATTACAGAGAATTTTCTTTGAACATGAAAATACCAGTTTATGGTCAAAATGCTCAATACATATTGATGTTAGACGACTGTGTCAATGTTTATCAGTTAGTTTTTCCAAAATAGAAAAAGACCCGAAAAACAAAAATTGAATCCATTGTTGCGAAAGGAAAAAGAAAAGAAAGGGAAAGCCCTTTTCTTCCCACAGTTTATGTCAGGTCGGGACCCCTTGGGAGTGCTTCATAACCATCATGGTGCTTATTGGTATCTTTTTCAACTGGGATGCACTTGAGGATAACTGCTACAGGCATGCTAATTGCTCCAAGTAAGACACTGAGTACCCAGAATTGCCAGCTTAGAGGTACCGTGCTGGCAAAAGTCCCCAGGAACTCAACTATGATTGCTTGAAATGCCACTGTGGAGAAAATTATCGCTACAAATATCCAACTATCAAACATGCCTCTGAATATGTTTATCTTTTCTATATCTCGGCTGTTAATCTCGTTGAACACCTGAAAATAGGAAGAAAGACAACGCAGAAACAGCAAAATAACTACGTAAAACGAAATCTAATATACAATGTAAATTATAGCGGATAAGTGATAAGGTTTTCAAATTTATGAGTCATAGTCAATCACCCTCAAGCTTTGAATAGATTTTGCATATAATTTTAGGCCAAATATAGTAATATTATTCGATAAACAGTTTAAATGAAAAAATTACAGCTTTCATACATTTTCCCCACAGTAGATATGATTAAATAACTAGATAAAAGATGTTCACTACAATATAAATTATGATGGACTGTTTGAATCAAAATAAGGGGTCATGAGCCTGCAATGTTTCAATTTGTGTGTGCGTGTGTATTACTATGTACTGACCTGGAAAAATACAAAGGAGTTGAATATCAAAGTGTTAAGCACAGAAGTTGCATCTGAACCACTAATTCCCAGTAGCCTCTTTCCATCAAAATTGAGAATTGCAAGGACAATTAATTGATAAATACTTTGGCCAAAGATATTCCTCCACATGACTTTGGTGATAAAGCTTTGCCCTCTTCCAACTGGCAGCCTTTTCATTAGTCCATCATTAGGAGGTTCAGTGGCCAGCGCCAATGCACCCAGAGTGTCCATAATCAAGTTGACCCAAAGCAACTGTACGGCCGTTAGTGGAGCAGATCCTGAGAGTAAGGAAGAAACCTATCATCATTGTTCCTTGAAACAATTTACTGTCATTGAATGGAATACAAATCTTTTAATAAACCAACAAACCTGTGATGCATGCAGAAACAAAGTTGAGAACCAGAGCAACAACATTTACTGTTAGCTGAAACTGCACAAATTTTTGAATGTTTATGTACACTGCCCTTCCCCATTTGGCCACATTGACAATAGTCGTAAAGTTATCATCCATTATGATGACATCAGCATTTTCTTTGGCAACCTGTAAATGGCATAATTTTAAAAGCAAAGTAAAATATTTTAGAATATTAATAAACATAAAATAGGCATAAATTGTAAATATCAAAATAGAAAGCACCACAGATACACCACGAAAGGGCCAGTAATTGTTCAAAGTGCTGCACTGGTTTAACTATTGATGAATATTAACTGAACCAAGATTTGAAACTGTCTTGTTATGGATATAATAGCAGCAATAATGCGAGTATTGTCCTGCACTTAATGTTTTTCCATGAGAAAGCATTACGTAGGAAACCAATAGCTTAAGTTTTAGTTTTCTACTAATCAAATAGATATAAAACATGACTCTTACAAAAATGTCAGTCTTGTCTAATAATTTAAGGATATAAGTTGCCACTCTAGACAGAAGAGAGGAAACAGTAAGTAAAGAAAATATGTCAAGAATTCACTAAATAATAGCGTAACCAGAACAGAAGGTAACATTTCATGACTACAACAAGATGAAGAGCAACTAAAGTTACCCAAACAAGTGGACTACCTATCAGAATCACCATCGCAAAAAATAATATTAGAAACACAAACCTCTGTTCCCGCAATGCCCATAGCAAGTCCAATGTCTGCCTCATGCAATGCAGGAGCATCATTGGTTCCATCGCCAGTAACAGCAACAACCTCGCCAAACATATTCCTCAAATTGGTCACTAAGGTATGCTTGTCAAGTGGTAAGGATCTTGCCATTACCTGTATCCATATTAAAGCACATAATAAACAAGCATCATGAAAGAGAGTTGGAAGTCACAAAATTTACAATGACATTAGAAGTTTAGGATTAGAACCTGAATTCTTGGTATGATATCCTTCATTTGCTCCTGAGACAGGTTACGAAATTCTGCTCCTTCTATGGCCACGCCACCCTCAGTGAGTATACCACATTCTTTAGCTATAGCCCTAGCAGTATTTATATTGTCACCTGTGACCATACGAATGGTTATTCCAGCTGCTAAACAAGTTTGAACAGCATCCTTGACCCCTGTGCGAACGGGGTCCTTGATTCCTACAACTGCTATCAGTGTATAGCCACTATCAGGGATGCTGATTTTCGCTGGGGTTCCATTTAAGTCTTTGACAGCCAAACAAAGAGTTCTCAAAGCATCAGAGGCAAAACCATTTATAACATCGGAGATATTCTTTGCCTCGTCTTCAGGAAGATCAACAGATTTCCCATTCTCATCAATAATTTTGTCACACATTTTTAATATTATTTCCGATGCACCTTTGCAGAAAGCTCTTACACCTCCATTAGGAAGACCCACAAGGACAGACATCTTCTTCCGGACTGAATTAAATGGCTCAACCTTGAGTATCTTATACTCTCGGCGCTGGGAATCAAAATCACCACCCAAAAGCAAGCCGAATTCCAATAGTGCTGCTTCTGTTGGCGTTCCCAATATGGCGTTCTTTCCATCTTTATCCTTAACTACTTCAGAAGCGGTATTTTGAAATATAGCCTGCAAAAGGACGCTCAGATCTCCTTCAGATATTTCAGTTTTCAGTTTCTCTGCACTCTCTTTACCTTTGATCTCTATGGATTTTTTGCATATCCATATTTTATCAACCACCATATGGTTAGTGGTCAATGTTCCTGTCTTGTCAGTGCAAATGCAACTGGCTGAACCCATTGTCTCACATGCAGAAAGATTCCTCACAAGTGCCCTCTCACTCATTAATTTTTTCATTGCAAAGGCAAGGCTGAGTGTCACAGCCAATGGTAATCCTTCAGGAACAGCAACAACTATTATAGTTACAGCAATAGCAAAGTAGTCCAGCAGCTTCATTGCATCACTAGAAGACCAATCAGTAAATTTACCATGAACTGCTTTTTCCACCAGAAACCTTGTTATCAACACCAGAAATGTAAGCACAGCAAAAGTCAAACCAATCTTGCCAATAATTGTAGCGACTCCATTCAGTTTCACCTGTAATGGGGTCTCATCCGCACCTCCCTCACTTAGAGTTTCCATCAACTTTCCCCATTCGGTCCTCATGCCAACAGTTGTCACTAACATCTTCCCCGACCCATCTTGCACTTTGGTTCCTGAAAGAAGAAAAGGTTTTTCTTCATATACATTTACTGGCTCGCTCTCACCTGATAAACTTGATTCATCAATCAACAAACTGTATCCTGATATGTAAATTCCATCCGCTGGAACTTGATCCCCAATTGAAAGATGAACAATATCTCCCACTACTAGATCATATATCAAGACCTTCTGTCTTTTACCATCCCTGGTGACCTGAACAATAATCTTTTTCTTCTCTTTGTCCAAATCCCTGAACTGCAAGGATTGCTGGTAGTCACTGACAGCAGTAACAATGACTACCAAGAATACACTAAATATGATTCCCAGGCCATCATACACACCCTTTGGCCACCCTTCAGTGGCAATCCCTACACCTATAGAAACAAGAGCACAAACCATAAGAATGATTAGTGTTAAGTCGTGCAGTGCATCCCACACAAACATCAGAAAGGTTCTAGAAGGTTTCTCGGTATAACGGTTGAACCCATAAATCTGTTGCCTGGTATTGATACTGTCTTCGTTGATGCCTTCATCCACTGAAACAGATAGTTTCCTCGCAACCCCTTCAACTCCACCTATTTTTAGGAAGTTCTTAAAATCATGGGCACGAACAGTAGATGCAATCTCATCTGGATGAATAGTAAAACCAGCTTGTCTGGCCTCTTCTGCTAGCTGGTATTCAGTTCGATTAACAGCTGCATAAGAAAACAAGATCAACTAAGAAAATAAATAAAGAACAAGTTTTTAGTTCTTATGGAATGTTATAAGCTTTATCTGAAATCAGAAATTTGAGTACCATACCATCTATAAATTGCAATGCTGCCTTCTGAACATAAAGAGCTACCCGAATTTTTTCCTGATGAAGGAAGTAAGGATGATATAGTCAAAATGGTAGTGAAATATCATAAAAAGATTGTATAGGACAATAATGGGCATTCCATGGGGAAGTGTTTGTGGAAGGTCAAAACACAAACCACGCTCTTGGGGACATACATGCTCATATCAGTGTCTTGAATGACATCAAGGTATTTCAAAATTCCAGGTAAATTTAGTCTGCCAGCACATTAAGGTGAATCTTGAGAAAAAAATCTTCATTTAAATTTACTACGAAAATATATAAATTTGTTATAATTCATAAATGAAAGCAATCTTCAATGTCGTGAATTGCCATTCAGTAGTTACATTTGGCAAGTGCATTTGAACGAGTAAGGATTGTAGGTGAGCTATGAAATTCACAGAAAGAACACATTTGTCGGCTCTCAAACAAGATGCTTAGAAGCAATGGCCTTTTGTAAGGTCCATAATGAGTCTCATTCAGTGTTTTTAAGTTCTTAAGCGGATCATTTTGCTCCAGATTTCTTTCAGTCTCTTCCCATATAGCATAAAGCCTTAATAATGAGTCTCAGTTTATTACGAGTCTCATGCAGTATCTTTTAGTTCTTAAGTGGATCATTTTGCTCTAGATCTCTTTCAGCCTCTCCACATGTGGCATAAAGTGTAAGAAACGAGTCTCACTCAGTTCATTCACATATACACAGCAAAAATTTAACTCTCTGATCTGATGAATCGTGGTCACTATAATTGAACCTTCATTCTTCAGTAGTCCGAGAAAATTTTCCTTCTTCTCTTTGCTGACTGGTAATCTGATAAACTCTCCAGTGTACTTCCGTACCCAACACTTCGCATAAATGCAGGTAAATTTCAAATGCTCACATGGCATCGTCTGATTAAGCACTCGAAAAAGACGCGTCTGACCCGTGTTCAAGTCAATAACAAGTTGACTACTGTTATAAATATCGAATTTCGTTCAAGACGGGAAAATTAAAAAAAAAAAAATTATCTGGGGAAAAGAAAATAATTAGTTACTAATGTTTGTTTTTAATGGNAAAAAAAAAAAAAAAAAAAACTCTCCTTAACTTTTTTTTTCTTTTTTGGTAATTCTCTCGCGATATCACACAGAAATTGTCATACATAGTGGCCAGAAAGATGCTTAGTGGGGTCAGTAGCTAAAAAGGAAAAGAAAAATGCCTCGTGGTAGAAACACTGAGCGGATACAAGTTCCCCATGAATCACGAGTCACGACCCATCGAAATTCGAAAGGTTCCTGAACACACCTTTTCATATCAGTTGGCCTACCCTATCTCTCGGATTATCTTTACTGTGTACCAAACGATATCCGTTTGTTGACCTTACTATCATATTAGCCGTTACGGTGGCTTCCATCCAAATTGCCAAATAGAAATTTCTAGGAAGTTTCGTGAAGTTAAATTTAATGAAAAGGTTCCTATCAGTTTTCAGTGTCGTTTTCTATTGTCTATTAATAATAAAAGAATAAGTTCCCCACAATTTTTTTATTCTTTATTTTTTCTTCTCATTCTAAAAAAAATGAGAGAATATTTTAATTTACTTAACATTTATTAAATAAATTAAAAATATGCAAATTAAATAATAAAATAATTATTTAAATAACTGTAGATGTTAAATTTTTTTTTTTTCTGCACACAAGTTTAGCATATGTATATAAGCACTATCCCCGTTCCCCGCCTAATTTCCAAGAATAGACATTTTCCAAACTTTTTAACATTTCTCAGCTAAATAGTATAAAATAAAACAACCAAAAACAGATTTCCTGTGGGACCACTGCTCGGAGCACAAGGCCTGCCGTCCATCACATATAACGTGGGGAAAGCACAGCCCATTCCGGATGGTGGTCCTCATGAACATAAGGTATTATATTTGCATTTATTTATATAATAATTATTGATCCGGATGACCGCAATTTCGGCTGCAACGCCACTTTTTCCATATTTAGATGCATCGGTTTTTTCAAGGAAATACGAAATCCGAGCCTCACAGCGACCGCCACCGGCGTTAAAACTAAAAGCAGAGCATTGCCATTGCGTTTCTATTCTCCAATGGCTAATTAGACATTATAACAGTGAAATAAATAAATTCTTCACTTTATCTTCCTTTTTTTGTGATGTAGTAAGTCAGTAAAATCTCATGTTTCCTATGGCGTAAAGGTTCAGTTTCCAGATGCAGATGCAAAACTTTGGGTGTTGGAAAGTGTTTTTATTTTTTTATTTTTAAAAATAATTTTTTATAACAATCCTTTCTTATTTTTATTTTACCCTCTCAAACAAGTTTTTTTGTTTTCAAAAAAAAAAAACCAGTTTTTAAAAACAGAAATCAAACAGACCTTCATTTCTCTTCACAACTTAACATAGCACAAGCAGCTCTGCTCACTATGGAAGATGGAAAGGAGAGAAAAAAATTGAGGAAAGATTCTTTCATCTCACCTTGCTCTGTTTTTAGTACCAAAACTATTTTACAGCTTCTAGAGTCTTAGAAAATATTATAATGAGCGTGCTTCTTTCTCGAAACAATCTCCTAAATTTTCCCGGCAACCAAATGACCCTCCAAAATAAAGAAAAACTGAAAATACCGCATTCTAAAATCTCAAAGAAGGTACGCGTTAACATCATAACAAATAGCAACAGTATAAATCGAAGAAGAGAAATGAATACCTTGATTTCTTGCCTGATCTTCTCCACTTCGGAACGTTTCTCGAGATCTGCGACATAGCGAAACCTCCTCCTGCGGTTCCTCAAGATGGTGACGGCGGATCTCCATCTCCTCAAGGCTTCTATGGGTTGATTCTTATTGTCTACTTCGAAATCCTTCATGCTCAATAGACTATCCATCGGTTCCTCCAGATTTCTCACTGTTGACAACACAGGTAGCGAGAGAGGCTAGCGAGTAAAGTGGAGACGACGATTTCCCCTGAAGTGGTGCTGAATATCCTCAAATGTCAAATGTCAAGTTTCGGTCGTACGCAACGAGAAGACGTTTGATTTCTTTAACTTACGGCCCCATAAAAAAGGGGGGTGCTATGCTACACCCCCTGAAAGTGACATTCAGCTGCTCTTCGCAGCATTTGCTAGTTTATTAGTTTTTAAAGGGGAAGACTACCGGTTATAGTTGGAAAGAAGGAAAGTTTAAATAATTAAAAATTTGGCCAAATTTTTTTAAAATTTTCAAAATCTGCCCAAAAGTTGAAATTTCTCTTTTTGGGTTCTTTCTAATTGTAATTACCCCTTTAGTATATTGAAGTAATTAACCCCCTTTGAAATATGCTTAACGCTTTAATTTCTGGGCTTGAAGTTGATAACTAAGAAGGTAAAAATGGTAAATTACCTATCTTTTTTTTAAAAAAAAAATCTTTATGAAGATAAATTACAAAATTATCTTTCTAGTGTATTTTATGTTTTATCATGAAATACATTATGGGGATTATTATACTTCATATTTTATCATCAATTCAAGTCATTAAGAAAGAAAAAAGAACTCTAAGGATTAGCGTATTTAAGTTACATCTAATTAAAATAAGACACTTAAAATGTAAAATTGATACTTAAGAACTTTTCATGTCACATCTTATTAATTAAAGTCATTAGAAAAGAAAAATAAATTCTTAGAAGATTATTGTATTTTATGTTAATTAATTAATATAAAATTACTTGAAACGTAAACCCAACACTTAGAGCCTTACAGATTTAATGCATTTTATGTTATATATTTATATTTAAATACACATTTTTTAATTATTTTCTTTAAATAATTAGAATATTTTTCATTCAAATCTTAATTAATGATACATTAATCTTTTGGGCCTTGGCCCAATTAAAAATAACACATGGGAGTGACTTGATTTTATATATTTATATTTTAAAACAATTAAATGGAGCATATATCAAGTTTGACAAAATGACATCAGCTTTCAAAAGGAAAAATAAAATATAAGCAAGCAAAACGAAAAAAAAAAGATTGGGGTTTAGTTGAAAATATACTCTATTATTTTCTTATTTGTACATATAGTTTCTTTTAAAAATATTTTTTTTGGTAAACTTCGAAATTTCTTTTAACAAAAAAGAGATAGCAAATATAGTATATTTTAGAAATGGTCAATTTACACAAACCTAGATTTTTATATTTATAAATATATATGTTTTTTGAAAATCATAAATATATTTTTTTCTTATAATGCTAACTCCTCAGTTTATTAAGCATATTTATGATTTACAAAAAAACATAAATATTTTCAAATATAAAAATTTAGGTTCGTGTAAATTGACCATTACTAAATTATATTATATTTGGGTTAGTTACTCTCTTAAATATTATAAATTGACTATTACTAAATTATATTTATATATTTCAGGGGTAAAGATTAGATTTCATGCAAGCAAAAAACAGAGAGGAAGCCCAAGTCACTACAGTCATTTGGGTGGGTTCAATGGACAATAAAAGAGGAAGCCCAATAATTTGTATCGTTAACATATGTTTGCAAGTGTAATGGTTAAGATCTGTTTGCAGTAATTTGATTAGCAAAAGAAAATGGTTAGCGTAAAAAAAAGTTTAATTTAAGGCCTCATGCGATTATCCTCGAGAAATGGTCCTTTTTAAAAATCAAAATCATCTGAAGAGCTTAGTTCTAAAAAAATGAGATGTGGACTCCAATTCGGTAGACCTCCGTCGGTTTATTTTGTGAAAGTACAAGAGTAAATGCAAAAGTGTAATTCTCTAGCCAAAAAAGAAAAGAAGTGATTCTGATAAGCACATGGATATCAAAAAGAAATTAGAAATTTTATATTTTTAAATTATTTTTGACATCTAAATTGATAATAGTTACCTATCTCCGTTTCATTCTCCAATTAAAAATTATTAGTCTCTCTTGTTGCACAATGCGCAAAAAAAAAAATAGTATTTGATGTAAAAGATAAAAATAGATAAAATTAAAACTTGGCAATAACACATTTTAAGTGTAATATATTTTTATTTTTAATTGATTGCAAATTAAATATGAAAAATATCTAAATAAGTATGATAAAAGTAAATAAAAAATAGTCCACCCATAAGTTGATTTTATCAAGAATTAAAGTTAAATAATTTTGTCTATTGTAACCCATAGAATTTAGCATCTTATTAAGATATCTAAATTAATATAACATAAATAATTGAGTAATAAAAGAGAGGAAAAGAGGTATAGGAGAGTTCTAAATGTTTTTTGGTGGGTAGAGTTTTGTCAAATAAGTTGGCTAATATAAGAGCATTTAGAGAAACACTTGCTAGTGTTTGGTGGCTAGCTACATAACTTAGTGTGCAATATTTGGGTGAGAACATTTTTTGTTCCAATTTGGCCTATTGGGAGACAAACGTAAGGTGTTTAATTGTGGCACATGATCTTGTTAGAATTAATTGCATATATTTTTTTTGTCCCATTTGTTATTTGTTACTTAAACTCAATTAACAAATTAATTATTTTTCTTTTGAATATCAACTACATTCACATGTTTATCTTTAAATAATTATCACAAAAATTAACGTAGAAATAACTATTTTTTAACATATTAATCTATTAAAATTTATAAAATTGATTGTATATTTTTGGTCCCGTTGTTACTTTTAACCCAGTTAAGAAAATAATTTTTTCTATCTTATATCAATTACATTAATCACATGTTTATCATTAAATAATTACCATAAAAAATTAAAGCAAATATGAATCTTTTTCCAACATAATAATCTATTAGAATTTATAGATTGATTGCATATTTTTTTGTCCTATTGTTGCATGTCTTATTTTTTGAAAATGGAACAAAATAAATTGATGAATTGGCAATATATTCCTCTTTATTACGAGATCTAATTTTGAATTTAAAATTATTATTTAACTTTTTTGAATTTCAAATTTAATAAGGGATAATTGACAATTATCTTTCTAAATTATTATTGAATTGATGTATTTGTATTTGAATCAAATTCTTTCTGTTAATTATTTTGTCAAGTTATTCCTAAATTCTAAATTATTATTTAATTACATTTTTTAATTGATCACATACTTTTACTTTGTGACACTTGTTATGTGTTGAGGCCATATCTTCTCCTTATATAATATACACACACACATATACATCATTAGTTAAAAACTCATAAAAATGATTTGTAGCCTAAAAGTCTTACCATTTTTACCTTCTTAGTTATCAACTTTAAGCACGGAAATTAAAGCGTTAAGCATATTTCAAAGGGGGGTTAATTACTTCAATATACTAAAGGGGCAATTACAATTAGAAAGAACTCAAAAAGAGAAATTTCAACTTTTGGGCAGCTTTTGAAAATTTTAAAAAATTTTGGCCAAATTTTTAATTATTTAAACTTTCCTTCTTTCCAACTATAACCGGTAGTCTTCCCCTTTAAAAATTAATAAACTTGTAAAAGCTGCAAAGAGCAGCTGAATGTCACTTTCAGGGGGGTGTAGCATAGCACCCCCCAATAAAAAATATGGGATTTTATAACTAGGGATGTTAACCAAACCAGTCAAATTGAGGCACTTTGACCAAATGAACGTAGTAGAAAAAGTTATTTACTAATTTAGGATACTTTTAAACATAATTACAAGAATAATGTAATTTTTTAAAACTTGAAAATAAAAAAAAAAAATAAAGCTGACATGGGCAGGGCTCACTGGACATGTCATTAGGCTGGTGGAGTGTCTTCAAGGGACATGCCATTTGGCTGACGGCACGTCTCCAAAGGACATGTCATTTCTCTGACGGCACGTCTCCAAGGGACATATCACAGCTCTAACGGCGCGTCCGCTTTTGTCTTCCTCTGACATCTGTTGTCATGTGGGTCCCATATCTATGCCAAATGGCATGTCTTGTAGGGACACGCCGTGGGACCCACGGCATGTCCCCACTAGACATGCCAAATGGCGTCTGGCGCATCTATTTTTGTCTTCTAATCTCAGGAGTTTTGTCGGGGGAAATTGCGTGACTCCATTGGCTATTGGCGTATCCAAACCCTATAAATACCTCCGCGAAAAGCAACCTTCACACAGCAGCAGAAACCTTACACCCAAATTACAAAGTAGAGAGTTGGCTCATTTTCCAGAGGAGAAAGCTTGTTCACTTTCTAGAGAAGGATTCATAGCCAAGGTTCTATCTAGATTTTTTTTAAAAAAAATTTGTGGAACGATAATTTATAAGGTACGCTTAGATTTTAATTATTGCTCATTATTAATAATTGTTCTTATTTATTTTTAATCATATTTCAATGATTAACATGTAGGTGTTATATTCTATAGCATAACTTCAATTTTTAACATGTTTCAATGAAATGAAAATTGCAATAATAACATACATGACCAAGCACAATATACATGACCAATAATAATCATATTATACATACAATAACAACCTAATACTAATGTCTATAAGGGTATAAATGACTGTCGGTCTCACATCTAGGAGGCCTTCTCACACGCGGTGGCAGTTCTGCTTCATCATGTTGGGTTGCTGGAGGTGTCATATGCTCATCCATGTTCCCTGATGCAAATAATCTAGTCTCAGTCATGGCCGGATCATAAGACGGCCGTGCTGTTGGAAGGGTCATCGTGAGATCCGTCCATTCTCCCGGTAAGAATGGCTGTGAATAGATGTGTCAAAATAGGTTGGGCCCGTTGGGTTGACCCGCCCCCCATGCAAAAGGGTTGGGTTGTGTTAAGGTTTTGTTGGCCCGTTTGGAAGCGGGTTTCTGAGCTCGTCCCATTTGGGTTATGGGTTGGTGGCGGGGCAGGGTGGGCCGGGCTAGCCCGCCAGTCAAATTTTTTTAAAAAAAAAATTTCTAATCTTTATTATAAAAATTGTGTTGTCATGTTGGTATTAATCTTCTTGAACTTATTTTTTAATGATTGTTTATTACTTTGTTAGACTATTTAATTAATTTTGATCCTCTTAAATAATTTGAATTACGTGATAGAAAATTATTTATCATTGATTTGATGTTTGACATTGATTTAAATTGTTATTAGTCACTAATTTACTTTTTTTTTTGGCGGGCTGGCCCGCCTAACCCACAACCCACGGTGGGTTGGGTTGGGTTGAGGTTTTCTCAGCCCACCCAAATGGCGGGCCAGTCCGCCCCGCCCCATTTGGGTGGCGGGTTGATGCGGGACAGGGCGGGCTGGCCCGTTTGACAGCTCTAGCTGTGAAGAAGAACCCGCATATGCATCAATCGCTGACTGGGGAGCACAAGAATCAACGCCAAATAAATTATACACAGGAGATTGTCCCGCATCATGTATATGTGTCGACATACCAAAATAGCTCTGGTCCTGTGTAACCTGCATTGGATCGGGTGTATACATCACGTCTATCGAGGAACCAGGAACATCAAATCCACGACCTGATTGCGATGACCTCTCAGAATTTGAACTCGAACCCTGTTCAGCCCTAACAGAGTCTGTGGCAACTCATCATCGTGATGACGTGGCCCGTGATGCAGAAGACACATCTGCACTCCTAGATGACATAGTCGGCTGAGGAGCCATATGAGGTTGCATCACCTGTGGGAACATCCCATATTCCACAAACACTCCGGTTAGTTTTATGACAAATTCTTGATATCGCTTGTTTAAAATATTAGCAGATTGATAAGGCCAATCAGGCTGAGGTCTCCAACCCTGTTAAGATCCTTCTTGCTGAGGTCCCTCCTGCTGAGGTCCACTGTGTTGAGGTCTAGGCTACTGATGAGGGGATTGTTGAGTTCCCCTTCCCTGCTGAGTACCCAAACCCTGTTGAAATCCCCAACCTTGCTGAGCTCCCCCCTATTGAGATATTTCATGTTGAGGTCCTCCATGTTAAGGTCCAGGTTGCTGATGAAGGGTTTGTTGAGTTCCCCAACCCTGTTGAGTTTGAAGATGAGAAAATACCTGCAACATGACTCGTTATTGATGACTACTTCTCCATTGGAAATAAATTAGTAATTTAAAGCGAACAAAAAAAAAATTAAACACATTGACTGTAATCAACTAACCTGTCCAGCGACTATGGCATTTTCCGGTCGCATCCACCGACGTGTTATCCGGAAGTACCATGTCATATAATCAGCATCGACACCAAATGGCTCATCTAAATTAATAACATGATCGGCTCGCTCATCCCACTAGAGAATAGGCTAAAAATGGTGCAACGTCCACAATGTAGCCTGTTTGCCTCTCATATTGATATTGTGTAGTTTTGTATCATAAAAAGTTATTTCTCGGTGAATGTGTTGTCTACTGCCAAATTGACGTATAACCTGATCTGGGTTATGATGCTCCACGATGTAAAAACATATCAATAGCACTTTAGCGGCCAAATCGCATGCCACGGTGCCACCTAGCACAATAGTGTGGCAGTAGTGCCATCAATACCCTGCTATATGGCTGCCATACAATATGTTCTCATCAAACATCAATTACATGATTAATATTTCGTTTAACAAATTCATATAATAAATTGACATAAATTAGTTACTAGTAATAAGTATTCTTACATCATCAATTTTAAGTAGATCAAAAGCCCGTCGATACCCCTGTTGGTCCGAGCCGTAGACAATACTAGTCCAATCTAAAGGAGATTTCCACCTAAAATATTTCAAATATTACACCACTTTTAATTACGTTTAATGCACTAAAAAAATTATGTATATTTATTATGTCTATTATACTTTAATTCTAAATAAATTATCAAAATATAATATAACTTAAAATTTTATTTACTGACCTACTCGCGAGTGACCCAGTTAGATCACGATCAAGTCATCTCGGAGTTATCCACGGAAGTCTCTCTCATGCCCAACACTGGACTAAAAAACAGCAACCTCCAAAATTGCCAGCTTCTTCAAAAGAAGTCATGCAGAGATTCCTGTAAACATGAGTAAGACAAGTTGATCCCCAGCTAAATCCCCCAGCTTCCTCCCAATTTTTCAACAATTTTAAATACATAACATGTACAGTATTTCCAATATGATCAGGCATAAGCCACATGCCAATGAGACGCATTATATGTGCTCTGGTAAATTGCTGTACTATATCATCTGTAACATCATGTGGGCATTGACTAAATGTCTGTAAAAGCCAGCTCAATTTCAATCTCCCTCCAACAATGGCTGAACCAGGTGAGGTTACGCTCAGCAATTCACGACAAACATCATTCTATTCATATCCGGTATACTCGGTTACTGAATGTCCATCAACGGGCAGACCAAATATCACCTCTACATCTTGTAAGGTGATAATACACTCACCAACAGGCATATGAAATGTATGTATTTTTTGTCTTCACCGTTCAATCAATGCACAAATTAATCCCACATCAATTAGGGTAGGTTCTATTTCTACAACCTCACCAAAACCTGCCATTCTCACATATTTCATTATACGATCATCCGGTCTATGTATTTTACTGTGAGATCGAGGTCGAAACACTATATCAACCTGTTTCAATTATTACTTAAAAAATTACGATATTTTACAAACAAAATTACAATAATATATATGTCCACAAATTTTATACATAATTACAAACAAAATGTATATAAAGTACTTACTCCAATATCCTAAACTTTTGTCGATATGTGATTTTTTTGTTCAGTCAATAACGTCGGATCTTGTAGTCCTGGTAGTAAAATTTGATCCATCATATTTGCTTTATAGTGTGTAGATAAAATTGTAGCAAAATAAAATAATCTCAACTTGAGACTATAACAATGAGAACAACAATGTAAGTGCGGAAGCAAGAACAAAAAGGAAGAAGAAAGAAATTTGAAACTAAGAGCCACATAGGAGGAAGAAAGATATTTGAAACTAAGTCACGGAGGAAGAAGAAAGAAATTTGAAAGAGAAATGGGAGAAGGAGTGCGGAGGAAGAGGGGAGAAAGGCAGTAAATTGCATGGACTGATCTGTCACGTGTCACGCTCTCATTGGGCCTCTAAATAAACGAACGGGGATCTGCCACGTGTCGGATGGGGCGCGTCAGGTCAAATGGTCCACTACGCAGTTGATTGACACACAGTCAGCACCTGAAACACGTAATGGGAGAATGGGACAAAAGTGGACACGCCGTGGGGCCCACGACGTGTCCTGCTGTGATGTGCCGCGTGGCCACCGGCGTGTCCGGTGGGCCCCGCGCGTGTCAGCTTTTTTTTTTTTAAAAAAAAAAATTACATTATTCTTGTAATTATGTTTAAAAGTACCCTAGATTGGTAAATAACATTCTCTACTACGTTAATTTGGTCAAAGTGCCTCAAATCAATGGAATTGAACCGGAAAATCGAACCAAACCAGAAAGGTCGATCCGATTTTTGATTTGATTTTCTAAAAAATTAAGAGGGTCAGTTTGGTTTTCGATTTTAGTTATAAAAAATTAAATAAAAACCGAATCAAACTGAAATTTAAATATATATATATATATATATATATTTAATTTTTATTTATATATTATATTAGTAATCCCTTAAAATTATGTTGTTTTGAACTTAGCCCTAAAACTCTCTTCTTCCAATTTTTAATTGATTTCCCCAATTTCAAGCTAGAAACAACAGAAATAGCAAACAAGATATGTATAGTTCAACAAGAGTACCTGGTTTTTGACATTAACGACAAAATGTTGCCCTCTTCACCATTTCCAGAGCACATTAGAACTTGTATTTATCCTTTCCTTTACCATTTCCATAACACATTAGAACTACAAATATTTAATCAATTCTCCCCATTTCAAATTTCACAATCCTTTCAACTTTCAAGAGACAAAGACAAAGAAGAAGAAACTACACAGAGAGACAGAGAAGAAGAATAAACATTGGGTTTCTTTCCATGTAGTACCGTCAGCACGTCACTGCCGGTTGTTGTGGGAAGCTCCTCTGAGACAAAACCAAATCTCCATCTCCATCAATCTCTTTCTCTCTCCATATTTCTATTGATCTCCATCTCGTGATTGTGTTTTGAATAATTGGGAAGATCAAGGCTAGGTCTATAAAGGATATAATTTTTAGGATTAATGGTTGCAATGGTACTAGGATTTCAGTAATTAATGGGGATAATTATGAGATTTAGGAGATTAATGGGGTCAACGATGGGATTTTCGGGATTTGGCTGCCGGTTATGCAGAGGGTGCACACAAAGAAGGTGAAGATCAGTTAGGGCATTGTGTCTGTCTCCACTCTCATTCTCTCCATCTCTCCAATTTTTACCTTTCATTTGAAAGCGTTCGTAAGGATTGGTGTGGATAAATTTCTGGTAAAAACCAAAACTGAACTAAACGGAATTTGGCCGGTTCAGTTTGATTTGGTTTTACTCTAAAAATTTCCAAAAACCAAACCGAACTGATCCTCCGGCGATGGTCGGGAATAATGTCTATTTCAGTGAAACTCATTCTCTGTTTGCTACTTGTAGCCATTTTTTATTTGCCAATAAGTAATTTTTTTTCTCAAAAAAAAAAAAAATCTCGTCTTCCTTGCACAAGACTTGATCTATATTTTTTTTTTTGCCTATGGCAGAGATTCATAAAGGAGATAGAGGAATACCCAGAAGTAAGGAGACAAAAAATTACTCACACACTAAATCTAAAATTTTAATTCCTCTTTCTTGATCTACTCCCTACTTCTATTCCTCTTGTTCTAGCTCTGTCGCCATCGTTTTCTTTGTGTTTTTTATTTTTCTCTCTCTCTTTTATTTCTTTTATCGTTTCCTTACTTTATGTTCTTTTTCTCTATCGTTCTCTTCTTCTCCCACCCTCCGTTCTCTTTATTTTTTGTGAATTTATTATTTAATTATATTTTTTGTTAATTGAATCGGTAAAGGATAATGGAAAAGTGGAAATAAAATTCAAGAAAAAGGGCATTCATTATGGCTCAACAGAAGGAGTTGGCTATTAAAGACAATGTTTTAAAAATTAGATTGGTAAGCGAACCGTTTTAAATAATGAACACCAGTTCAACCGGTTGGACCAAACGGTTGGATTGGTGACATCATAAATATAATTTATATAAATATAATATTTAATGTGCCTATTGTATATTTTAAATTATAATAAATATATTTTTATACAAAATTGTTAATAAATTTAAAGTTAGCTTAATTTATACAAATATATGTTCTATTTCTTAGAATAAGGGTTTGAATCCTCATATGACCAATATTTATTTATTATACAATTTAAATGTGAATAGGTAAATTATAATACAAATGTATTCACAAAAGAAAATATTGGTTTGATGATTTAAGCCTCTTATCCAATTCTTTTCTAGACCGGTTCAGTTTAACTCCCCTAACCGAATCGAAATCTAAACCGGTCACCGATTAAACCGCGTGGTCCGATCCAGTTTTTAAAACACTAGTTAAAGATGGAGCAACATCCCCTGGTGGAAGTGGATTGTGGAACGAGGAAGAAGACAATTAAATACGTTAATTAAAAAATAAAAATAAATTATATTATGTTCTTAGTTAAAAGAATTATTTTAATTTTAACCAAAAAATATAATAACATTTTATCATATTAATGCTATAAGTTAAAAAAAATAGAGGTTTTTTAGATACTTTTTGTATTTATGTAGTATGTTATATTGCATAAAAATAATTAATGTGTGAATGATATGTATACAAGTTAATTATTTTTAAATTTATTTGAGAAAATATGATAAATTATATTTATATCTAATAAAATATTAAAATTACATATGTTTGTCACANTACATATGTGTGTCACATTAGTATGTAGTATAACATACTCATATAATATCATAATTTTTTTTAGTTATTTCAAAATCTTTCTTTTTAGTGAATTTTTATCATTTGAAAGAAGTCTTAATTATTTTAAAAAATTAAGATGAAAAAATAAAGTACTTACAAAGTATACAATCAAATCATAAAAATTGTGTAAAATAAATGCTTGAAAAAAAAAGAGTAGCGGTTACCTCCCTACCTCTTATCAAACATTTGGAATATATTTAATATATTTATGTCAATAATATGTTTTTCAAAAGACATAAATGATATATTCTTCAATATATTGCCACAAAAATTAAAAATATATCATTTACCATGAATTGGGCCTTCTTTAATTTTGTATTTATTAATTTAGGTTCAAATGACACTATATTATGTCACTTTATTAGTGTAGAATCATATTAATTTAGGTTTTAACTATTATTTAAGTTGATAATTAGAATATAATAATAATTCTTAGAACAAGATGGTTCTCATACATTATATTTAGAAGTAAAGCTATTTTATAAGTAGAAGAAGAGTAGATAATTAAGATTTTTATTTTGCATCATGAAAAAATTATTGAAGCTATGCCAATTAGCCATATTATCTTAGATATTGGAGATTTTTTAATTTGACACTAATATAGTTTAATAAAAAATAATTATACAAAATTAAATTGGNTAATAAAAAATAATTATATAAAATTAAATTGGAGAATTTTTGATTTTGTGAAATTGAGTTAGAATTTGTTTTTATTATTTTTTAATATTGAGACTGATTTGTATTAAGTAAAAATTATGCGATCAAAAATTGTATTAAATATTTTGATGGTGGGTCCCACTTTTAATACTTGTTGCAACTTAAGTGGTAAGTTAAACCAGCATCAAAAAGATTTAAACGAGCTGATATTTGACACGTACTAAATACAAGTATTCTGCTTTTAAATAGTTTGCAGGTGAGCAAAGTACTATCTCGTATAAAAAAATTATTTATCTTATCTAAAAGATGAAAACAAAAATATTGAATTTATTTGAAATTTTCATTGTAAGAAGACAAATGACAACTATATTAAGCATTAAATATTTTGTTGTAAAAATATATTTAAATTTTATTCGGATTAGATGGAATAAGTTTTGTCCCATCTCGAAATGTAGTTGAACATCTCAATAGAGTGTTCATATTCGCAACGAATCTTCGATGAACTCACGCCAGCAACCGTAGGATTTATTGTGTTGTCGCCACGGATGCAATCGACGGTGAATAGATGCACACTTCACTCTCATGAGTCACGATCAGTTCGTGACAAACTTTTCATGGCTCTTAGTATTTCGGCCAGTTTCATCACTAAATATATTTTTTTTGGTAATAATACATGTTTTGTTTTGTTATATATTTATCAGGTTCCCTCCTTTCATGAATAAATTACGAAGAGCGTGACAAAACAAATGACCTGAGTTGTATATCCTCTTTTATTAATCAACAAGTCAAACCAAAATATAAGTATAATTCTCAAAAAAGTGAAAATTTTAACTTCAAATTGTTATACTTTAATATATCTAATTAAAAAATTTAACTCTAACCAAAAAAAAAGTCAAACCAAAATAAAGCAACCATTTTAGAGAAAAATAAAGATTTTACTCTTGTTATTTAAGTTGACCTTAGGAAAACAAGTTCAAGTTGGATTTTAGAAAAAGGAAAAACATAGATCTTAAATAACTTGAAATCCGTCAAGTTTATCGGCTTCTTACAATGCTGCCCATGGTAGTTGGGCACTTTTTTAGTACAAATTGTAGTTGTCTTCTACATTCAATATAAGAAAACGCGAAAAACAATTTTTAACGACCATCATAGTCTCTAATGGTAGTTATACTAGTTAAGACTTACGACACTTTTCTTTTTTCTCTCTTTTTTTTCCCTCAAACAGGTGTTAAGACATTTTTTTTTGGTTAATTGAGTTGTTAGACACTTTTATTGAAGAAGAAATTGAGCCTCCCATAAGGGGGGTTAAATGACAGAAATAACGCAAAAAAAAAAAAAAAGATACATAANGTTAAGACTTACGACACTTTTCTTTTCTCTCTCTTTTTTTTCCCCTCAAAGAGGTGTTAGACATTTTTTTTTGGCTAATTGAGTTGTTAGACACTTTTATTGAAGAAGAAATTGAGCCTCCCATATGGGGGGTTAAATGACAGAAATAACGCAAAAAAAAAAAAAAAGATACATAAAAGGGTTATTGTTAAAATTATTTATGAAAATTGGTCACTTTAGACATACTTAAATGATTATAACGTGTCCCATAAGAATACGCTAAAATGATTTCAGCGTGTTTCTATGGGACACGCTGAAATCATTTCTTAATAACTCGGTTAAGATATGCTGAAATTATTTCAGTATGTCTTATAAAGATACGTTGAAATCATTTCAACGTGTCTAAAGTAACCCATTTTCATAAATAATTTTAATAGTAACCCATTTATATATATATTTTTTGCATTATTTTAGTAAATTAACCCCATATGGGTTTTTACTATGATCAAGATTTCCTCAGAGAGGTGTTCGACATTTTTTTGGTTAATTGAGTTGTTAGACACTTTTATTGAAGAACATATTGAGCCTCCCAAATGGGTTTTTACTATGATCAAGATAGCTTTATTGGCATGAAAATATTTTTACTTTTAATTCCAATTTTGACCGGAAAACAAATGAAGATAGTGAAAAGTATATGCATTCTACTTTTCCCATAAAAAAATACAAAAAATTATTATTTAGCTTCAAAAGTTAAAGAAAAATACCATTTAATTTTAGACATAAAAAGCTTTTAATTTAGTTCTTCTCATATTGTATGAAATATCTAAAATATCCCTTAATATTATGTGATTATTTCGGTTATTTTTAAACATGATAATCACATATGTGAAGAGAATAATCATATAACACCAACTACATATCTTAACAAAATAACCACATGCAAAAGTATTTTGAATATTCCACACAATGTGAGATACCAAATTAAAAATCTTTCATGTTTAAAACTAAATTATTTTTTCTTTAAACTTTGGAACCAAATAATAATTTCAAGAATGTGCCAATATATTCAGTTTTTTACCTAGGTACCATAAGATCACAAACATATAATAAAAGGAACCACGCTAGTAACGATATTTTTTCATTCGAAACATGAAACAGGAGCCTTACAAACATATGATATTTAAACTCAATTTCATGCTCTTAATCACGTAATGTAATGTTATGCTTAATTTTAGAAATAGGTGTTTGATTGACTACTAGAAAAAATACTACTTGTGTTTTGTAATAGTTGGCGTGGCGATTTCCATATTACTTGGCTCTTTCCTTCTCTGGGCTGGTACAAAGTCAATACAAATGGCTCTATGATAACTGCATCTGGGACTGCAGCGTGTGGGGGGCTGATCCAAGATGCTTCTGCGGCTTTTCTTGCTGGTTTCATGTGTAATCTTGGGCAGTGTTCTATTACGCATGGGGAGTTGTGGGGCTTAGTTTTTGGAGTTAGATTAGCTTGGGAGCTTGGGTTACGCAGAGTTATCATTGAAACGGATTCTCAGTGCAGTTTGCAGCTACTGCATAACTGTGAGAATATAGCTCATCCGTGCTTCCCTCTCATCCAGGAGCTTCGTCTCATGCAAATGCAGAGTCGGGAGTTGACATTCATCCACACTTTCAGGGAAGGTAACCGTTGCGCTAATGCTATGGCTAGAGAAGCTCATGACAAGGGTTTTGACGTGGAGTATCTCATGGACCCTCCTCCCAGTTTTGACGTGGAGTATCTCATGGACCCTCCTCCCAGTTTTGACGTGGAGTATCTCATGGACCCTCCTCCCAGTGTGAGGACCATTCTCAGAGAAGACTCTAGTGGAGTAGCTTTTCCTAGATCTGGTGCTTTGTAGTTTTGTTTCTTTGCTTGGGATTTTACCACGTAGATTACCAAAAAATATAAATGTTTATGTGATACATACAACAAAATTAACCTTGTTTCTCTAGTCACATTACAAAGAATCTAATCCGCTAAAAATCACTACTAGGAAATAAAAAAATGACACAAACAAGCAAATTTTAAATCATGAAATGAGAAAGATTGTTCACCTAAACCTCCTCTTTGTTTCTCCATATGCAGCTACCCCAATTACAGTTACTGTGTAGCCAGCCATGCCAACAACAGTGACAGGGTTTCTGAAGAGAAGTATTGAGATAACAACAGCTACAGCACCTTTTGCATTGCCTAATACCTGGTTAACATAATTTGGTAGAAAAATTGAGTATCAACAACAGAAAACAACAAAGAAGGCAATCTCGAAACCTTTTTCCCCTCTCTTTTGGTTGGGGAAGGGTCGAGGGATGCAGAGTTTTTATGGTGGTGTGGAATTGGATCCATAACTAGTTACGCAGACGAAGGTAAGTTTATTAAAATTCAGTAGAACTGTCTAAGGTAGTACAAGGATGCTCAAGGAAAATTGTTCCAAAAGAAAACAAGAAATAACAAAATCACAAATTAAGGAAACTAAAGGAAATTATCAGGCATAAATTAACCTTTCTCTATTTGCATCTTTTTTTGGTAAAATATCAAGCATAAATATCAGGAAAACAAAAAAAAGGAAAGATATAAATTGAAATTCTACATAAAATAATTCAAGGGTTTAAGAGGAGTAAATCATGAGACTTCTCGTTATTTCAGAATTTTCAATAAATATAAATTGTAGAATAGCAACTATCATAATATAGTAAAAGAAAAATTTTGGTCTTAAATAATCACAATTTAGCTTTTAACTAAATAAGTTCTCATCATTTCTAGTAAGTGGGAATGAAAGGTGAAAAATGGCGAACCTGAAGTGTGAGAGCGCTGGTATGTTTGGTCACCAAGAAGTTTGATAAGTTAGCTGAATATGCTGTGACTGAGTTAAGCAAAAGAAGGAGCCACATAGATTTATGTTCCCTTCCAAGGGACATTATGACATCCATGACATTGGGCTCCATAATAAGCACTGCAGGCAACAAAACTAGTACAGCAATTGGAGACATATACAGGAGCAGATTCATCGAGTTCAACTTTTCCCTGTTAAAGTTGAAGAGGATCCGACATTATAAGCAGTTTTGCCAATAAAAAGGCATAATCAATTTTGGTTCACAAAGAGATTATGGCTAGATAGGCACCCTGAGTCTGATCACAATCATACCCACAGTGACTAAATCGCCAAATCATCAAAAACTTAAAAATATTGCCAATGCAGATTGCAAAGAAAAGGAAGAAGAAATAAGTTTAATGCGTGTAAAGCAGTCCCCTGTTGTACATGTCTACCCAAGAAAACAAGCTAAATTGCTGGGAACAAGAAAATAAAGCTTCAAATTCAAAGTGACAAATAGAGGAAACCCAACCAGAGTAGCTCTTATGGCCAAAAAGAGTAGCTCTGATTCTGAACAGACAGGAAGTCAAGCATACACGTTAATAGGTAGAAAGTATGAATAAAAATATATTAAAAGCTTCTATTAAGTACTAAACATCAGGGCTATAGGAATTTTCTTATTTCATTTTCAATGGAAGAAGAACAATGGGGAGAAAAGAAAATGCAAAGCATATTTATCAGATAGCATTGTTCTGCCAAACCTTCTTTTGTGCATAAAGTAATTATGATATATCAACATGCTTGATTACAGAAGTTTGAAAAAGTTATCGTCTTTTTCAATATTGCTTTGGTTCCTAGAAGTGCAAATTTCCAACAACGAGAAGATTCCAAAAGCTTTCTTGCAAATCATAGATGGATTTCAAGGAAGCCTTTCACCTTCTTTCTTTATTACACCTGAGCAGGGAATCAATCAGCAAGACAAGTTTCAACTAGACAGTTACATACCGAAAATATCTCCAAAGAATCACCACTACCTGCCTACCCATCAAAGCGATATGAAAAGATTTAACAGTAAAATATATATTCTTAAATTCACCATTCACATTGTTCAATTATTTTCATCTCTTTAGATTTAGCTGCACTCCACAACCTTTCAACTGATAAATTGCAGCAGCCCTATCATTCAGAATATAACAGGAAGAAATGAACTTCTTAAAGAAAGCTCTACAGTCTAGAGTTCTTATTGAGCATCAGAAGTTTCAGAAAACATCTACTTATTAAACTTCCTTGGTTGTAAAGAAGATCAAAGCACACTTGATGGAACAAACTTACTTATTTTAGACAGTTTCCACAGACCCAACTCTACTTTCATCTTTCATGCACTGTCACTAAACAGAAGCAGATATTATGGATGCCTTTTAACAATTCAAGGCATTGGATTGTGCTCCTAGTGTCCTCTGTTGAAGACTTTTAATTCAGCAAATCTCCTCATGTATATCTCATGACATTGTATCTTTTACTCAAAGTACAGGTAATAACTCGTCTAGATATCCTTCTTAGTTTGTTTTCCATTGAAGGAATATTTAGACAGCTAGTGCCCAATTAATGCACACGTTCTTGTGAAAAAGAAGCACTCATATAATCGGGAAGGTGAGGATTTCCAATCTAATAGCAGATTTCAGCAACCTTAAATTTTAGCTGGACAGATTTTTGTAGTGAGAAAGATAACTAACAAGGAACTTAGACGAAGTATTTACCCTTCAGAAGAAAGCAAAATGCCCTGAAGAACAGACTTGAAGGCCCTTGCAGCAGTTGCGCTTAAGCACATAATAAATCCAAACAAATGAAAGCCTGGCTCACCCTGCCACCAAATCAGAAGATCTTTTAGCTTCGCAGCTAATTGAAACAGCAGATGGAAAATGAGAAGGAAACATGTACCATGCAGGAACTTAAGGAACTATCATTCCTTCCCAATCATATAATGGGGTCCGAACAACTAGAAACAGCCTCATTCATCACAAGTTTTAGTGAGGTATTATATCATATGATTGCATAAAGTAATATAATTAATCAAGTGACTTCAATGCTAGTTGATTACTTAAGGGAAGAAAAAAAACCCAAAGTTTTGGCTTTCTAGTATAAGCTAAGAAAGAAGAATAATGCTGATAAAAATGAAATTTAAATAAAATAAAAACAGCAGAGAAAGTAATGTTTCTGCCTCCAAGGCACATGATATTTTCCTCATGCAGTGCAAGTTTCTTTTTTCTATTTTATGTTCACCCTAAATACATTGAGTGAAAAAGAAAAGAACCCCAATTGTGGCACATTCACACTTCTTAAAACAGTTGAGATGATATCAACTTCCTGTCAGATTGCACTTTATATATCACCCGAAATAAATTGCTTATACTTATTCATAATATAGATCAGCTTAATTGCAAGGCACCATGAATTATGCCCAGCTAATCTGCTCAACAGATTTCCAGATCTGGAATGGCACTTAAGACGTGATGTAGGCTTAAAATGGTAAACGAAGTATGACACGAAAAAGTGGGTCTACTCAAATATATGTATGTACTAAGAGACAAAAACAGAAACCTAGTTTAACGATTGTAAATCAAAAAGAAATCAATTAAGAAGTTTATATTTAGTTCGAAAAAGGAAAATTGAGACTATTTACCACAAGCAGAAATTTTTTGAGTTATGTATTGAGGTTATGGATGATCAAGCATTCAAAACAAACATACCCCACTTGCAATCACAACCCCAGCAACGACTGGAACAAGAGCAGCATATGTGACCCAGGCTTCTCGCTTGAGTGTTGCCATATAGGCGAAAAGCGCAGTGAAAAACGGCGTCGTTGCTCCCACCGCTTGATTGAATGAAACTGCGAGGTACCTGAGAGAGATGTTGCCACCCACAACAGACCCACAAAAAACAACGCTCAAAGTTGCAATCTTGATGAACTGGGACCTGGATTTGATCATCTGGTGTGGCACAATCTTGAGGAGAACAATGGAAATGTAGCTAAGAACGGCACAGGCAGCCATATGACACATTGTGAGGAAGATGGGAAACTTGAAGCCATAATTGGAGAGCAAATACTTGTTGAGAAGGATAACGCCAATGTTTGAGGAGTACCAAAGAATCACAAGAGAAAAAATAAAGAGGTTTTCCTTCTTGGAAGACATCTTCTTCTCTGGCTTGGCTGGCTGCAGTGGGTGCCTGGATTTGGAAAGCGATAGGAACCTATCATTTCAACTTTGAAATCATAAGCCTTTTTACTTATTTATTTAGGGAATACCTATTACTATACTTTAATGTTACATTTTTAAATATAATAAATAATAAATAATTTTTATTTTAAAATTAAAAAAATATATATAATTTGATTAATTATAATTTTTTTGTGAACTATAATTTTTTTTTTAATTTTGATTAGTTAAATTTTAAAAAAAATTATTTTTAAATGATATTAATTTAATCTATATTATATTTAAATATTAAAAAAATATGAGATTAATAAAATAGAATGTAATTATTTATTATCTTTTTTGTTTTTCTTTCTCACTGTTATTACCCTTTTCTTTTTTTCTTTTTCACTGTGACGTTATTTATTTATTTGTGCTCACTGCTCAACTATAGCAATTAATATAACATGAAGCTTGTAAATGCGATTACGTGAAATCGTTGATCCTATTGATGTAATACCAAATTAGAGAATTGCTTCAGACCCCAAAAAAATAAAGTTAGAGAAATGTTATTTATTTTAGGAAAAATAAAAAGTAAGAAGAGTTGTATTTTGGTTACTTTGAAGATAGTGTTTTTAGTAACGAGATTTTGGTGTCCGAAATTTTATTTTAAATGGAGTTGATATTTTTATACTCTATTTTATTAATTTTATATTTTATTTAATATCTAAATATGATATAAATTAAATTATTTTTAATTAATATAAAAATATTTAACTTTCACTAAAAAAAAATTATATTAAATAAAGATTTTTATAATTTATTAAAAAAAATTATATTAAATAAGTATAAATTTATTTATATTATATTTAAACATTAAATAATATGTGATATTAATAAAATCAAATATAAAAATAGCAACTCCTTTTAAATATTGTAATTAAAATAGTAAGTGTTAATTAATAATGTATTAGCTCAATGAAAGCAGGCGAAGCCCCATAACATTCTAAGTTGAAGGTCACGAGTTCAAATACTATCGCACTTGTTAAGGAAATTTACCAATTATTACTCCCGTCCCAAACAGAGATTCTTGGATGTAAACCAAAAAAATAATAAGTGTTATTTTCAAAATTCTACCCTCGTACTATATATTTGCTCCAAATTTTAAAATCTAACTTCTGAGAGGTGTGGCCTAGATTCTAGTCGTAGTCCTTCCAGGGTTCTACCACCCAATTTCCTCCTTATAAAGTTGTCCTGATTTTTTACTTTCAAGCTAACGGTGGATTAATTATTCAGCATAAAACAAGTGCTGGTTTAATTAAATAAAAGTATAAAGAAAATAATTAATGTTGACTACATGAAATTATATGTATGACCGTTGCCATATGCGAGGGTGACACGTAGAAATGAAATGACAAAGATACGGACGCATGTCGTGTAAGCCGATAGATCAATGTCCAGTTGGCCACCGACCCAAGCCATGCAAGAGCGACAGTGGCCACCGACAATTTCATTTCCCTCTTTCTTGACCTAAGAATTATCATACAATGCATCACAAAATGATCAAATTCTTGAAAAGAAAAAATCAAACTCTATTTAATGAAAATAATGACACTCATTAAAAATAATTTGTAATAAATAATTCAATATTAGACATCAACATATTTATTATGCAAAGACCAGAAGCACACATAATAATTAACGTTGTTCAGATAAAAAAAATAATAATTAACATTGTTAATCATATCCAAAAAAATTAACATTATTAATTATGGACTCAATCCATTTTTAGCTCATATAAAATTAAGTTACAAGCCTCAGTTTNATATATAAGACATTTAACGAATTATTTTTTTAATTTAATGCCAGTTGAACCATATAATTATTTGTATGAGTAATAAGCTGTTAATTATTGCATGGGTGCCTAATTCCTTCGTGTTGCACTTTCTCGTTAGAATTTCCTGTTAAATTAGCAAAATTTAGTTTTTTTTTCCCTTTCTATTATTTTGTCAGCAAGTGATGGAAGTTTTGTTTGAGTTTGATCTGAAAGGTAAAGGAGCAAACCTGACTCATGAGGGACTACATAACTCCATACAAAGTCTGCATATTTTGATCATATATATGCAGTTCAGAGATAGATCATATATATAAATGATACTGCTGCATGCATAAATGATGAAATCAAATTGCTAACAAAAAGAGAAAATACATAACTGAGTTATCATTATTAGGAGGCTGGGCTTGCCCTCGAGGTATTGGGTCACATTCACAGCCACGGATGTATCTATTTCAGCATAAAAACAGTAGAAGAACCAAATCACATATTAGTTATGGTTCCTTTTACTCCATCTAATTTTGCAGAGTGACAACATGTGCATATCTGACAGGTCTTGTGAACAAAGAAAAATGAGAAGAAACAAGAGTATTTGCTAAATTACACCACCCTTAAAAATTTGACACGTTTTTTTTTAGAAGTTTTATATGTTTTCTTATATCGTGTCGTTCTTATATTTTATAAAGAACGGTCTATTATAGCATATACTAAGTGATTTAATTTTTTGAGATATTTATAACAATACCCAAATATTTAGGTGAGTGATATGGTGGGCCCAAAAAGAGTTAGTAGTAGAGCTAAAAGGCCTAACCCACACTACACGTAATAAATGCATGGGGGTGCATGGCACATGCTAATGTTATAGCTATATGATTTATTTGGTTTGTAGCAGTAGTTATCTAGTGGAGTCGTATGAGTAACAGTAAGAGTTTCAGTAGAAGTCTTGGTAGTAGTTGTATTGTAGTAAGAGTGTTGTGTCTCGGCTATATAAGCATGGGAAGTCTAATGTAAAGGTATTCAATTAATAAACTACAATTTTGGTTACTTGAGTTGTATCATTTGGTATCAGAGTCAAATGGCAACCTAGAAGGAAAGGCTTTAGCGTTTAGAAGGAGAAGTTACAGGGTTGACATAGAAGGTTAAGGGAATAGAAGTGGGAATGCAAGGGATGGGAGTTTCCATGAACAACCAGTTTAAGGATGTGAATGATGCACTAGCCAAGACCATAGGCCAACCACAAAGAGGGAAGATGGACGAAGAAACATCTAGGGAAGTAACAAGGCACAAGGCGGCGGAGGACAGTAAACAAGCCATACCCCGATATATCAAGATGGATTTTTCTCGCTATGCAGGTACGGATCCAAGTGAATGGCTACATTGGGTGCGTCAATTTGTTCAACACCAAGGAACTCTGGATAAGTAATGACTGCCCTTGGCCTATTTTCACATGGAGGGCAAAGCCAACCAAAGGCTACAATGGCTGCAGCACACCTACATGGCCGAAGGGAGGGTGATGACGTGGGAGGTGTTTGAATGAGAGTTGCTCACACGATTTGGTCCTACAGAGTTCGAAGATTTTGATGAAGCACTCACTCAGGTTAATTTGAGCGCCTAGCCAACTACATGCAAGACTAGCCACATAAGGCACTGATCGAAGCTTTTGTTGGAGGGCTGAAATATGAGCTTGTCGGAGAGGTGCGTATACAGTGACTCAAAACTCTTCGGGAGGCTGTGGATTATGTGAGAATGAGGGATAATCTAAATGTCCGACACCTAAGGTTGATACACACTAGTGAGCACACCAGTGAGTCCTACTCGGAACGCCCTAATGAAGGAACCTACAACATGACAGAGATAAAAGTACCACTAGGAGTGAAAAAGCTAACATGGGCTGAGATGCAGCAACAGTGAGAAAATAGGTTGCGATGAACGCTTTACAATAGGTCATAGATGCAAGAGACCACAACTCATCATGCTCAATGCCAACGAGCCTCATGAAGAAGAAGTTGAAGCATATCCTTGAAGACAAGGATCTTTCAAAGGGGAAAGGAATGATACGGTGGGCCCAAGAAGAGTTAGCAGTAGAGATAAAGGGCCTAACCCACGCTGCACATAGTAAATGCATGGGGGTGCATACGCATGTTAATGTAATAACTATCTAGTTTATCTGGTTTGCAGCAGTAGTTATCTAGTGGAGTCATATGGGTAGCAATAAGAGTTCCAGTAGAAGTCTTAGTAGGTAGTGGTTGTATTATAGTAGGAGTGTAGTTGTATTGTAGTAGGAGTGTTATGGCTTGGCTATATAAGCATGGGAAGTCTAATGTAAAGGTATTCAATCAATAAACTATAATTTTATTTACTTGAGTTGTATTAGTGAGTCTCACCAAAACTCACCAAAACGAAAGATAAAGTATAGTTTAGCACTCACCAAAAACAAAACCAAAGATAGAGAAGCAAATGATAAAATCTCACATAAGAAATCATCAAGCGGAAAGGGCTTTTTTTTAGCAAATTGTAACAGGCTCTGCTCTCCCTCGTCCTTTTTCTATAAACTCTTATTTAGGGCACATGTATATAGATAAAGAGCTTCAAAGTTTTATTGCACAAACACAATTTGAAGTCTTGAGATAAAAAGTAGAAACAAATTCTATCCAAAAACGGAAAACCTGTTTCTGAAGTCTTATGTTAATTTGAAAGGGACTAAAGAACCCCCTCAATCCTCTCATGATTCATGAAATGAGGATTCAAGGCCATGAGAATGACTGATATATTTGGTACATTCCCACTTATTGAAATTTGTACGTTGTATATTAGTACATCAATTGCCAGTTTTTTTTTTTTGGTACATCTTACTTTGATTTTTTCTAATTTAAAAATAACTAATTAAATAATTAAAAAACATTCATAAAAAATCAAACCAATTATCAAAAATAATTTTAAAAGTTTAAATTATACGGGAATTCTATAATATTACGTAAGTATGTCATACTATATTGACGTGGCAAGCATACATACTTTTTATATTTTATTATATATAAAATATAATTTATTTAATTTTTTAAACAAACTTAAAAACAGTTAATTTGTACACATGTCATTCATTTATTGGTTATTTCTATGTAGTATGACATACTACATAAATACTAAAAGTATCTAAGAAACCTCCTAAATCATATTATTAAAGTAATAAAATAAATATTTGAATAATCATATTTATAATAAAATATCAAATTTTCAATTAAATTTAGGGATACTATTATTCAACCGAGGAAAGAAAATTGCATATTAAAGCTTAGTTTCAATCTTAAACTAAAGAAGCACATTTTTTTTTTGGCCATGCTAACGCATTAAAAGAAAAAAGATAAGGAAAATAAAAGAAAGAAATACAAAAAACAAATGATTAAAAGTGTCTAAGTGAATTCCTTGAAGCTAATACAAGGCAAAATGGTGCTTGTAGAGAAAGCTCAACTCGTAAAAGTTTTATTTTTTTCGACAACTGGTTCAGATGGAACTGCAAATAAATCATCTGTTGGGAAGAATTAGCATGCCAATTCCAACCACTCTCCTCAACTTAATTGTGACTTTGATGCCAATAATGCTCAGCCCAGTTCTCGCGCCTCTGCTGGTTTTGATAAGGGCAACTTTGGATTTGACACGGATGATGGATGTGATGCATCTAGGGACTCCAACAGTTCAGATGATGATGATCCATGGAAGCCCTTGAATCCTCATGAACCAGGCAACTTGAAACTTGAAAGTGAAGCCCTTTAGAAAAGGTTCAGCAGCTTTGGAATGTCGAATTTTGGGAGTGTGACACAAATGAAGTGTTGCACTCCTAAAATTCGACACTATGGATTTTTTATTGTCAAAATGCGACAATCAACCGAAATGTTAAAAATAAAAAAAGGTGCAATAATTGTGTAAATTGTTTCAAAACTACCGTATATGTAAAAATAGTTTACAAAACTACATTATTCAAATAATTCACTCAAAAGTGTCTATTTGGGTTTGCATCCCAAGACCCAAATTCAATATTATGTAAGGTCGACAAAGGAACATAAATCAATTACACAATCGTAAATGGCAATCTCAAACAAGCTATCTATAACTGAAGACCACATTGAATATAATTGAGAGTGACACTATTTTTTTTGGTTTTTTACCGGTGTCCAAGCTTCGCCCAACTAATACAATTTCGAACTAGGACCACAAAGATGACAAAGCTCTTCCAATAAACATAACTGCATACTCAAGAGTTCAAACTCAAAACTTTTGGCTAAGCCAAATATAAATATTCCCTCAAAAAAAATATAGATATTAAGGGCTTGTTTGAAAGTGTTTTAGTTTTTTTGTTTTTAAAAACTGTTTTTGAAAACTGTTTTTAAAAATTGTTCTGCAAAACAAAAATATAAAAAAATCTGTTTGATAAACTGTTTTGAAAATAATTTTTAAAAACTGAAAAATAGAAAACTTGCTTGGTAAAATTGTTTTAAAAACAAGTTTTGAAAACAGAAAACTTGTTTGATACGAGAAACAAGCCTAAAGTTTTTTTTTTTTTTTATAAATTTTGATAATGACTAATTTTGTAAATAAATTATGGTAATATTTTAATGAGAATATGTGAAGAATAAATAAGTAAAAATGAAAAAAAATTTTATAAAATTTAATATAATATTGATATGGCATTAATACATTTAAATATATTGTTCTAAAATAAATAACAACATCATTTATATTTGTTCATACTAATAATATGTGGTACAAAAATAACATTAACAATTATATAAGTTAATATATACAAATTATTAAGAAGAATTGTTATGTTCTACCCACATCCAATTTGAAATATAGTGACGATATGCTGCCATTTCTTCTGCCCCTTGATCAGATAATCTTGACAAGTTATCTTGGTTGGAGCTTGTCTCCCCCGTGTCTATGTTTTCATTTAAAACCTCTACTTCTGCATCATCAAGATCTTCCCATATGTCAAACAATTGATCACATAAATTCCACTTGCGTATATAATTATGTATAGCACAACAAGCAGTCACTATGAGTCGTTGCCTACTAGGTCTGTATGGTGGCATTAATTTTAAAATAGGAAATCTGTTCTTTAATACTCCAAAGCAACGCTCAATAGTCATTCTTAGTGATGAATGTCTATAATTAAATAGCTCCTGATGACTCATTGGTTGTCTACCTCGACCTCTATATTGTTGTGCATGATATCTTTCACCTCTATAAGGGGGAAGAAAACCTCCAGTGCAAGGATACCCAGCATCCACAAGATAAAATGAGCCTACATCAATAAATATATATTAACAAACAATATATAAATTGTGTATTTTTAGCAAAACAAGAAAATTTTGACAATATAATATTTACCATTTGTAGGCCATGGAAATTCTGCATTTGGATTAGTAAGTGCATCTAAAAAAACCTTGGCATCATGTGCACTACCTTCCCACCCCGAATAGACATATGTGAACATCATATTAAAATCACAAATACACATCACATTCTGTGTCACAATTGTTTTTCTACCTCTGCACGCTGTTTGTTTTTCAGCAGGAACCCATGCACTTATGTGTGTGCCATCGATTGCACCTAAACAATTCTATTACAAGCAAACCATTACAAAAAAAATAAATTATTAATGAAATAAAAAATTAAAAAGTGCATGAGTAAATTCTTAACAAAAACACATACCTTGAACCATGGATAATAAATTGGGTTAGCTTTAATTTTTGCAGGCAATTATGTAGACTCTTGTTTGATTAGCTCTTTTCCTAATCGACACACTGCTCTCAACACTTCTTTAAAATAACGAGAAATTGTTTCTGTTGAATGTTGAAAACGGTCTGCTACTACTCTATAGTGAACATTATGTCCTATAATGAACAAGAACATAGCAACTTGTTCTTCCACCAACAAATCTTGTGAATCATCTAAGTAATTTTTCTTCTTCAGTTCATCACAAAAATTCAAAAAACACTCCTTTTCCATTCGCAACAACTCAAAACAAGTTGTTCCTGATCCATTTAATAACTCAAAAATAAACTCACGTCCAGTTAATGCAGATGTTCGAACCTTGGTTTTGTTTAGAAATTTGTGCTCATAATCAAACATCATGTTAATAATGCATAGCTCAGCTAATTCATCGTCAGAATCTGATGATGTCTCATCAAAACTACATGTATCACTATCTGATGACGTATTATTTTCATCCATCATGGTGAAAACCTGTCACACAAATAAAATGTACATAACTATAATGTATTCAACAATTATAAAATCAAATGTTTACAACAAATATATTACTCAAAGTAATCAAATATTGTTATCAATATAACATTAATTAAAGCATAAAATTGTTCATGACAATATATAAATAAGTCTGCCCATGTGTTATCTAACACCTTTAAAATTATTTTAAGACATATAACATAAATACTGCAAAACAAGCCACCCAATAAAAGAAAACTCTCACTGAAGTCTACCTAGCCATGCCCTCTTCCTATCATTAGGCATTGTAAGGAACATTTGCCTCCAATCAGGATTGGTAAATTTTTCTAAGGCTTTCATATAAATGTCATCTGAAACATCTTCAATCTCATGAAGAGTGGCCACACACTTAGAAATAGAATAATCAACCGTTACAACTGTAGAACTAGTGGCCTCGACACTCTTTGCCCTAAACCGCTCAGCCTTAGCTAATGAAACTTCTGCTTTTGCCTTTGATGCATCAGCTCATGCTTGAAGTGCATCTTCCATTTGTAAAGTCCTACGTTCCTTCTTGGACTTACGCTCTTTAACTTGAATTGTGCGTTTTCCACTACGTGTGGTGCACTCAATTGTTTGTGTGGCAACATCATCTAAACTATCTTCATCAATATTAACATGGACACCAGCATTAAGGTATTCATTTTCAAGCTCATTTTTTTCATCTGTATTTGGTGGATCTTGGGTAGATGGATGATGAAGTACTCCAGTTGCAGTACTTCTGTTGAATATGATTCCCAACAATTTATAGTGCTCACAACTTTTTTTTTGAAATTGAGCAGCATCAGGATGTGCCTATAAGCATTTAAAAAAAATAGTGAACTAAACATACTTAAAATAATGGTACTAAAAATAATAATAAATTCACAAGTTGTTATATACCCGAATATAAGTTTGCCAAACTGTTTCATCGGCAGTTACGGTGTTGGTTTCTGCATCCCACCCAAATCCAGTGTGTTGCAATAGTAAAGAGAACTGGGAATGCTTTGATCGCAATCTATTGAACTTTTGCTTTATTTATTTGACATTGAAAGAGTGTTGAGTAATTGAATTAAGTTTATCTTTTATGGAAACCCATATCTTAGTATGAAATACACCATTTGGCATATTTCCTTTGGTGACCTCTTCAACCATGATGTCAATGTAAGTTTTAAGTATTGAATATGGCCAAAGCTTGCCCTTATTAGTTTCCATCTATATGAACAAATATTAAAACAAGATTCATCACCATTGAGTTTTATTGACAACAAATAACACTAGATAAAATTCAAAGAAAAATAACAAACAATAAGATTAAGATGAAACAACTCACATATCCTAAAATGCTCAAACCCTCATAAACCATAAAAATGTGAACTTCTATAGCTCATGATTCATTTAAATTGTACTTCTAGCTGATGAATAACAACAACTAAGGAATGTCAAACCATTCGTAGGAAAAAAAAAAAAGGTTATGCAAAATGGGAATGTGGTCAAGCAAGCATCAAAATTGATCATTAGACTGACTAAGCTTCTTTCAACTAAAATAACTATAATTATTGAAGTGGGTATGATTTAATTCCATCTATACTGTGATTATTGAGTGAAATATGTTATTTCTAAACCCCAGCGCCTAGCGCTGCGTAACCAGCGCTGGGCGCCAGAAACCAGCGCTGGGCGCCAGCACTCCAGCGCTGAGCGTCAGAACCCAGCGCTGGGCGCTAGCACCTTGGCCTCGAAGGGTGCTGTCGCTGGACCCCCAGCGCTGGGCGCCAGCAACCAGCACTGGGCGCCAGCACTCCAGAGCCTTTTTTTTTCTTTTTTCCAGCAAGCTCTTAAATAATTATCTGTGAGTTTGATCAGAGGGTGACTATGATCCAAATTGACCAGACCGGAAAAACTAAAAGGGAACTCATTCTAAACTAAAACACAAATGTATATATATAATTAACTGGAGTAATAAAAGCTGCAGATTTAGCTTCATACTTCCAGTAGAGTCCCCGCAAGTAATTTTTAAAACTCTTCAAGCAATTGAATCAAATATAACCACTATTTCACACCCCACTAACTAATAGCAATTATACTAACACCAACAGAGCAACCCCAAATACTAATGGCTATCAAGCAAGGGACCAAAAAGGATGGGGAAGAGAATCAAAAAATCTTCTGAAATCTCAACCCAAGATGAATTACCCGCAATAAAAATAATTAGTTAACCAGTAAATTTACACAGAAATGACAAAGAAATATAGAAGGAGGGGGATCAGATAATCTTTGTGAGAGAGAGATAGAAACAAAGACAAAACCTGAGGCAAAATTGAGCTCTATGAAAGCAAAATACAGTCTACGTCAGTGATGGCAGCAGCAGGAGATGTCGACCGGCAAAGAGGAACACTTGCGAAGGTAGATTGGTAAATCGAAAAGCTTGAAGGGAAACCTAGAAGGCTGAGGTGCAGTTGGGGCTGCGAGCTGTAGCTCGATGGAGACCAGAGAGGAATCTAAAGCAGTGTAAAATTGAGAGCAGTGTGCAAGCTAGCGAGATTGGGTGCGGCTGAGAGTGAAAGAGCGATCGATCTGAACTTAAGGCCTCTGTATTGGGGTAACTTAGCAGAGCCCTATGGGATGAGAGAAGAAATTGAAGAAGTGTAGTGATGGGAGAAGAAATTGATCGAAGGAAGAAGAAAAATGACAATTGTTTATAATTACAAAATTGCCATTAATGAAAACAAGTTGTTCTCCGGTCAATGAGTTGTTTTGAGAACAAAAGAGTTGTTTTGAGAACAAAAACACCTCCAAGCTGTTCTGGTTTTCTTGTTTTTAAAACAACATTTTAAGAATTGTTTTTAAAACAATGAAACAAAAATAGCTAAAACCAAACAAGTTTTTTTGTTTTTTTTTTTAAAAAAACAGAAAACAGTTTTTAAAAANTAAATATTCTCTAAAAAAAAAATATAGATATTAAGATACTGAACCTAACAAAAATTAAGATTTAATTATAGTTATTTGAATTTTAATTTTTTTTAGCCAAACAAACGATTGCAGTGAAGCAGGTATTGCACTAGAACCCTCCACCATTGTTCCCGCGCTGCATAATGCATGGACACGTGGCTTTGAAAATTGCAAAATCCAATTAGTTTGTACGCTGAAATTCCAAAAGGTTGGCGATTGAAAGTTTCGTACGTTTCAAAAGCACGTCTTTTAGTACTTATTTACCATTTTGCCACAACACGCTGAAAAAGTGGAATCAAGTAACGGCTTAATTTTTCTAACCTACGATAAGTCTAGAGTACCTGAATTCCACCTCGACAATTATGGACCCCAGGAAAAGAGATCTTACGACGTCGATCCGCTGAAAAGGACAAGAACATTCGGAATGCTCCCCCCACCCCTAACACTGTATTCGGAACACATTTTTTTGTAGAAATAAATTGAAATAGTTTGATTTAAAATGATTTATAAATATTTTTGTATCTTTGAAATTTTTAATAAATTATGAAAATCTTTTTATCTCATACAAATAGAAGAGAGTATTTAGTTTTTTTTTTTTGTAAAGAGTCTATCAAGAATTTAAACTTTCATCCCAAGACAAGTAAATTATGCAATTTATTTTTATTCACAAATACATTTTTATGTTTAAAACTAATTTTTAAAAAATAATAGAATTCAAATTGTGTTTATGTTTTACCATTCTACCCTTAATACAATATTGTACAATTTTAAGAAGCATCAAACTATTTGGTCTCCCTCCCCTATTCCTCTCTCCCCCTCTTCCTCTAGAACCTTGCCATTATTGCTCCCAATGAACGAGATTGCTTTGCATTATTTGGGGCAACCTATAAGAGAACATCCTAATTTTGAGAAAAAATTTAGTCATGTACATATAACATATTATACTCTTCTCATTTTTTTTTTCTCTTTTTTTTTTCGTGTGGCTAATTTTAAGTAATACTACATTAAAAAATAAAAACTTAGTACTTTGTCGGACTAAAAATTGTTTCCCAATTCTGATCCTTTCTATTTTTATTTTTTTGGTAGCCCTGATCCTTTCTATTTTGATGAACAAATTAGTGACACACAGGACAATTATTGGAAAATATAAAAGGATAATTTAATTTAATTTGTTTGCTACAGGTAAAAGGATAATTTACTAATTTTGATGGAGTTAGAACTTAGACCATAGCACTTGGGCAAATCGTCTGACCTTTAATTAGGGCCCATGTCCAAACAACACCCATTTGGGGCCCACTATATTGCCTTAAATCACCCGCTTTTTCCGAGTCACTCGTCGCGTGTGTCTTTCCCAAAGAGGAATTTGGTCGCTTTCAGTGGCAGCTTTTCCTGTGCTCACAAATAGCAGAGCTTAGCTTCCTTCTCTCTTTCACAGGAAAAACCTCTTTGTTCTCCATTTCAGCTCTAAATTTTGCTATCTCGAAACCCTAGAAATTCACACTCTCACATTTGCATTTTGGGAACAATTAGTACAAGTGGCTCGTGTAGTTCCAGAGCCAATTTTCTCAGGTTCCATATTTCTTTCTCTCTCCAGTTACTGTTTTGTTGCCGGAAAAGCTACATTTCCTCCCCATTGGTATTCCCTTGCTATTTCATCTCAACTTCATCATATATCCACTTCTGAAACCTCAAAAAGTTTGCTTCTTGTTTGGTTTGTAGGAAAGATTATTTTCTTGATGACACTTTCCCTTGTTTTCGTTTTCAATTCCACCACATTGTCTCTTCACTTTCAGTCTTGGAGTTCAGTGATCCGCTTTTTCATTTTGACCTTTACTAGAAGTAGACTCGGTGTGCGTTTATTATTTCTAGTGGTTATTGTCAACAATTGTTAATGCTTCATTAATTAATGGTGGTATGTATGGTTGGTGCGCAGTAATTGTAAGTCACTTCAAGTTTTTAAAATGATTTTTGCTCATTTATTGTTCCGAATTTTATTATGTTATATTTAATGTGTTATTGATACTTGATAGTAGTATCATACTTTCTGAGTAAGTTTGGGACTCTACTTTTGTTATTTCATTGAAGGCGTATAGTCCTGCTTTTTTCTTCATTTTTTCTTTTCTTTGGTGGGCCGGTTAAGGTGGGGAAGTCATGATAGAGAATACTTTACTGAATACGTTAAATTTGTTTAATTTAATCTTTTCTTCCATCTCTTTTCCTGAGGGACTCTGCTATTTCTTAGTTTTTCATTCTCTGCTTGAATTCTTCTTAGCCTCTCTCATCAGCGTCACTTTGCTATTTTAGGTACTTCATGATTTTTTTTTTTTTCCTTATAACGTGTAATAGCAACGTTAGGCTTTTGATGGTTGTCAAATAGTTGAAATTCACGAACTCTCCCATTGGCATTCCCCGCAAAACCTGTATGTTTCTTTCAACAAACTGAATGTTTATATGCTTTAACATTTTCAGGATACAGTTACAGTTCATGGCTTGGGATCTGTGGAGTTCATCATATGATCAAGGTTTTCCATTCCTTTTTTTTTTCCCACCCTCTTCTTCTTCTTCTTCTTCTTGTCTCACTGATTAACTTCATATGAGCAATGGTTCAAAATGAAGTACCAATTTATTTGATTGCATATAAGTCGTTTTTTTTATAACATGTTGTATTTGGAAACTTGGTCTCAGTTGTGAACGACGATTATCGCCCTGAGCAACCTGGATGGCAATGTGACTTTTACTTTGGTTATGGGCGTGGTATATCCTTACTTCCTTGCCCTGCATTTGTTTGTTCCTTCCTTGACATGTCTCTATATCAATTCCCTGTACTTACTCCAGCTTTCCTTTATATTTATAGATGTGATAGAGGAAGATGCCTTGAACGAGAAGTCTTGTGTTCAGGTTTTAAGAATTTTAATAAAAAAGGCAGATATTGAAATTGAAGAACTTGAAAAAGATCTTGTATCCCTTCAGAATGAGTTATGCTGGGTTGAACATGATAGATGGCCTGAAATATGCTCTAGTGCTTTGAGTGAGAAAATTGACTGGCTTGATGTCTCAATAAGGAGTTTGAAGACTGATGATGCTGAGAATCAGCTACTATCATGTGATAAACCAGTCGAGACACCAGACGAAATAGTGAAGGGTTTAAACAGAGATTACTGTCAAGATGAACATGGTCAGGTCTGACTTTTGTAATTTCTTCCATCCCCCAAGTTTATCAACTTGGTTTTTGTTCTTCAAAACTGAGAAAAGGTTGATAAATTAACTTATTTTTCCATGTGAACTTTGAATTTGCCAACCATTTTAAGGTTTTCGGTCATCTTCTTGTGCTACTTCAATAAGATTTGAATCGTATCACTGTTCTTTTGCAAAATGTTGAGGCTTCCTTTATTTTAGGTTCTTTCAGTCATACTTTTCTAAATGTGCCATTTTTTTATGAGAGAAGGTTGTGATAACAGAAGGCTCTGTTATTCTTTATTTTGTTTTGATGCTCTCTTCTATATAGTCTCCTTTAAATGAACCTCTGATACATAATAACACAAACTTGTTTTCATGTTTGAACTTTTTATTGAACTATTTTGTACTTTCAGTTGGATTTATGTTTATATGAATTGTTAGATAATATTTGTTTTTCCCTTACATTAATAAGCTTCTGGATGTTATTGTATCAGACTTGTGCTTTTAAAATCTAACTGGTTCTTCAGAGTATAAACATAGATATAACCAGTATTTATTCAGAATCAACTTTTTTTTTGACAAAAGATGATGTTATTAGAATAGAAGAGTTAAGAAGTACAATGTCCGAGGAGAGAAATTCTAGGGTGGATGTGGAGCATGTATTCGACCATATGAATAACAGCAGTTCACATTAAGGGCCCACCATACAATTACAAATAAAGNTATATGAATTGTTAGATAATTACATTAATAAGCTTCTGGATGTTATTGTATCAGACTTGTGCTTTAAAAATCTAACTGGTTCTTCAGAGTATAAACATAGATATAACCAGTATTTATTCAGAATCAACTTTTTTTTTGATAAAAGATGATGTTATTAGAATAGAAGAGTTAAGAAGTACAATGTCCGAGGAGAGAAATTCTAGGGTGGATGTGGAGCATGTATTCGACCATATGAATAACAGCAGTTCACATTAAGGGCCCACCATACAATTACAAATAAAGAGAAAGTCTGATTTAACCCATTGGCTCTATGCACCATGTCCACCCAAGAATTTCTCAGCAGAGGATAAGATATCCTCTTACAGAAGCTGGAGAGAACAAAAGTCATAGAGAGAAAGAGTAAGTTACAGACTAACCAAACAAAGCTCCCCAAAACTTTGCAAGTGAGATAGAAATCACCTTACAAAGAGCATTTTCTGTACACCATAAAGGAGCACGAAAATCCTGTCCCATAAAAGAGGGAGTAATATAAAATTTCCTTAAAGTCTTCATTATGATGGAGGAAACTAATAAATCCAGTATCACCTCCTAAAGAATAAGGCAATATGCACAACTTCATCTTCGAGATTGAAAAAGAGAAGGTGAAGGGAAAAAAAAAATGTAAATAGTTGTGTCTCAGGAAGTAAAATTGTATTGTTAGTATATGGCTGCTGTGCATGATGGGATATTTTAATTCCAAGAAAAGCTAATGTGGATTTTAAAGTGTGGATAAAATGATTGCTCAAATGTACTGTAATGATTAATATGTATGTTCAATGGAGCTTTTTCCAAGTAATGAAACCTTTGCAAGTATATATGTACTGGTTGATAATTGTTCAGAAGCCATAGCTTGTCCTAGTCCTGTAATAAATCTTAAGAGCATTTTCTTTTGTTGTGCCTGTGGGTCTACTCTGTTTGCAAGTGCCAGTGATTATTGGAGTAATTTCTATTTGGACATATGAACATATCCATTATTTGTCATTTAGCACAAAGATTCCCTACTTTCTCACCTTGGTCTTGTCTCTCATGCATCCTATGGTAGTACTGTATTGGTTTGACAAACATCATATGTTTGACGCTTGATATCCCCACATAAGTGGTATATTTATTCTTTGTTTTTGTCTGTTTGAAGCAGCCTCTTGATGTAGATATCTTGAATACAAGTTTGAATTTTTCTAGACAAGCAGTAGCTAAAAAGTCGAGTGATATTTATTCAAATATTCTCATAAAGGAGGAAGGGAAAGAACTCAGTGGAATCTCATCAGAAAACTCTAGAAGCTCAAAAGTCCTTGTGGAGCTTTGCGAAAAGAAGTCATATAATTCAGAAACAAATGAGGTTGAGGAAGCTCAAATTGCTACATGCTTTTTAGTGTAAATAAGCACTTGTTTTCTCTTCCTGCAAGCTTCATTGTATAAATTTGAGAGCTTGAAGTGAATGTACTTTAGATGTTTAATTAATTGCTAGACCAATAATTGCATTTCTAAATGTTAGACTCGTTCAAGACATCTATGATTTTTGTTTTAATAAATTGCTCCAAAGGAATTGCTCTAGCCCAGATATCCCATGCTGCAGGCATTGAATATGAAATATATGGTGACACATTTAGTGGGCACTATCAATAATAATGACATTTGAGAAAAAGGGTTGGTCATAGCCAAATTGAGGATTGGCCTGCACATATGTTTTAAAATTTAGGCACATACACTTGACCATATTTTGAGTTGCACATGGTTCTATGCCTGCTCAAATCTCCTGCAAGTTATTATTTACAGTTCTAAGTACAAGCATCTGAAACTGATTTATGGCCACTGTTGACTCTTGGGTTTAACAATGAACAGACTGCAAATACTAATGTCAACGGTTTGAGCTCAGATTCCATGAAACTTGCAGCTGGCCATCATGAGGAGGAGAAACTATTAGAAGTCTATTATTCAGATGAAACTCAAAAGGAAGAAACTGAAGAATTTGTTTTTACTGCTGAAGTCGGAGTACTCATTGAAAACATTTCTTTGGATCCTGAGGAGAAGGGATGTAATCTCAAAGCAGTTAAGGTTCAAACAGCACTCATTCCCTCCCCCTTCCCATCCCTGCTCTCATCCCTCTCTTTGTGTACATCTCATCCTTTCCTGTCTTATTGTTTTTCAGTATTTCATCCTAAAAAGTATAGGATCTGCTGTTTATTGACATTACAACTGGTTGAGCTGCAACTGTATGTAGCTCTGCCATTATCAACAGAGTAGCAAAAGGAAAAATGGATATTTCAAACTGTAATTTTACAGTAAGCACTTTTTGGTCTCTCTTTGGATAGTGCAGAGAAAACTACACTTGAGAAGCTACATATACACTTAGTGTCTTAAAAGTTAAATTCAAAAAGATATATATTGGTATATTTTGGTCCCATTATTCTTTCCTTTTCTTCTGTTTAAATAATTATTGAAAGAAAGACAGATATTTGAACCAGATAAGAATTTCTTACTTTTGTGCCCATCTTCCATGGTCTTTCTTTTTAGGTTAATGTTATAATATGTGCTTGAACCCACCTGAAATTTAACTCATCATAACAAGTAATGATTTTCTTCTTGTACTCTGTTTCCTCTGTCAATTATCAGCTGTCAAATGTTGATATCATGTGCCCCAGTAAAGATGCCTCAGAAGATGCTGTTAACTTGTCCACTGAGAAGAAACAGTCAAGTATTCCTAATATGTCAATAATGAGTTTGGAGGTAACAGAAGACAAGCCTATACCGGCATCTGACAGTATGACGCTGTGTTCAGTATTGAAATCTAAGAAGATAAATCCCAGTACAAGGACCAAGGTACTAGCAGGCCTCTTTGCTTTTTTGCTTGCAATGACAGTTTGCATTGTTCTATTTTATTTTGCTTTTGCTATGAAGGTCTAAGCTTGCCAACCATTTCTATCCCTTGGTAAATTTGAGGCAAAATCCATGGGTCCATACCTATTGTAAAGAGGCTTATTTATTTCTGTTTAGGTTATACTTCAGCTTAAAGGTTGGATTTAATGCCCTGAAACTTTGGGATTTCCTGACATTTTACTGGTTATTCTTTAAAGGAATTGATTGCAGAAACTTTTGTGGGATGTCCTGACTTGGGCTCTATGAGATGTCCACCTAGCCATTCTGATGGGATGAAAATATTGGGAAAATCAGGTTCAGAAGTTACTGGAAATTATGAAAGAATCCAATTCATTACTACAGATACTGGTCAAATCTTGAATTCTTTTTCTTCCAAAGGCAAGGGAGATTTTCCAAAGGAAGTCAAGGTGCAAGAAGCCCTCTTTTCTAATCTATTTAACATCTTTGTTTGATAGCAGTTACCTCTTTTATCGTTTTACTTTCAAGAAGGTCTGCAGTGTATCTTTTTTTCCTTAAATTGTGCAGCTAGAAAATGCAATTGTCAAAGATGTTAGAAGAGATGCTTTTAAAGCTGCAATTGGCAACAAGGGGAGTGAAAAGGGCCTTGCTTCCAAATTAAGCGCTTCACAAAATACAGAAAGTGCAAATTCTGATTTACATCAAAAGCTATGTGATTTTACTTCAAAAACTGCTAGAAGAGTTTGCAAGAAAGAACCCAATGTTGCTCCCGCTGAAGAAATGGATTCTAGTAAGTCACCTTCAAATAGGGAATGTGAGAGAAAAACTCTACATGGAATGAATAGTCTAGAAATGTATCTTGTTGATACTGAAGTATCCTCCTTAAAAGGAAGAAATAGTAAAACTTCTCTAGAAGTTATGAACATTGAAAATGATAGTCTTATTCATACTGGAAATTCTGCGTTAAGTTCACTGTTAGAGATGCAAACCAAGAGCAGCCCAGAGACTGGGTTACTGCTGATCGATGAAGAGAAACCACAAGGACGGAGCGTCAAGTCTGAAATTTCTTATAACATCAGCAAGTCCAATACGAGTTTGCCTTTGAAGCCTAAAACTCTGGGAAAGAGGAAACCAAACTTGGGTGTATTTTGTGCTAGAGAACCAGGTGATAATCCTGTGGAAGTTACCTCAACATCATCTTCGTTAGTAACATCCAACAGGCAAAAGAAATCTAGTACTATGAATGATGGTGCTAGTTTAAGTCAGGCACTGAATAGGAATGTTACTAAAAGAGCAGTGCAGCCTAGCCAGCATGAAGCTGAAGAGTATGCTATTGTTCCTTATGACATTAACTTTTCAGAGGTGCAAAAGAAAAGAAAAGTTTCAACGTGGCCCATCACCGTGGAAAGAGACAACTCAACTGGAAACATGGCCTTGCCAAATTCAGATAGGGCTGCAATGAATAATGGAGAGCAGGAAGATCCTCAGATTAACGGGCCGTACTCTTTGGTTGCTTCCCATGATGAGACCTCAGCTTTGGTTCCTTCAGATTTTATTAGCTTAAAGAACATGAAATTAAATAAACTGAGGACCATTGCAAAGCAGCTCAAGGTCAGAAAGTATTATAGACTTCCAAAATCGGCTTTGCTTGAACAGTTAGTTCACCGATTCAGTAGTTGCTGATACTCTAGGTTCTAATGTTGTTACCCTCTTCTGCCATGGTTTTTTGGCATCTTTTCTGGTCTTGTTTAGATCTTCTTGTATTTTTAAAGCATAATACTTTGCATAGTATTCAGAGGTAGTTATGAATCATCCATGGGCAAACCAAAAAGGGTAGTGTGGGAGAGGATAATGTACAGATCATAGAGACAATACTAGGAGTTGTAAATGAAAGGACTTATAGGTGTTCTTCCCTGCTGATTAATCTGAACTCATGGAAGATTTTTAACTTTTGTACGTGATATTCATGTGTTACTAAGATCCGCAATGATGATAGAATGTGAAATATGGGAATGTGAAGCTTGTTTAGTGTCTCTGGATGTGTAACATTGTGAATTCTTGTATTGCCCCTTGCGGGTTGCCTGAGGTTCCTAACGTTTATGTTGGTGTTTTCTATAACAAACTGAATAATTGAAACCAAGTCTTTCACCTGCTCATTGACGCTATTTCACAATAATATAAAGTTCGTTACAATGCCGAAAAAGAATGGAGGCTTTACGTTAGAAAGAAGAGTAAATTTTCGTAGATGCGGATGTTAGAAGGTAATATATTTTACTACGGTTTACTAGTTAACAAAGGGTGAAGAGTTTTTGACATGTTGGATATGTAAAAGAAAATTACTGCAGGAAGAAAACGGGGACAAATGGATCATGATGGTGTAATGTTGTTCTGAAAGCAGCAAGAACAACGCTGATAATCCATTTATAATGGATAACAGTGGTATGACTGTAAATTCTGGTAATTGTGGTTGCAAGACGAAAATGAATGTGATGATCTGATAACAAAGACGACAATATTATGATGATGGTGCCGATAGTAACAAATATGATGATAATAGTGACGTATCTTTCATGATAGTAGTGGCAATGAAAGTGATGTTACTATTCTCCATCCTTTTTAACGTATCCCCGTCTAAGTTAACATTTACTTTTCATTTAAGAGTCAATAGTTATTTCCCAAACCATCTGGTGCAATAAAATGAACTAACAGTAGTGAAATTAATGTCATCAGCCCCATCGCACATGCAACCAAAGAATGATATCAACGGTAGGAGAATGTCTTTAATACAGTTTGCTTTAGACCTTTCAACAATTTTTTTTTTGAAAAACGAAAATCTCGAGCACATAATAATAGAAGGGAAAAGTTCAATTTACCATCTCCATCAATAAGTTATGTGCGATTTACTTTCAAAATTATAAAAAAATGTAAAGAATCCTCATCAACTATCAAAATGTGTAAAAAAACACTCAATCCCTAGACGGCCGTCCAAAAATGGACAGAAAATGTCATATGTCACGCACGCAAGAGGCAAATGAAAGTGACACGTGACATTTTCCGTATTTTTGGATAGCTGTCTAGGGATCGGGTGTTTTTTACACATTTTGATAGTTGATGGGGATCTTTGCACTTTTTCATAGTTTTGAAGGTAAACCGCACATGACCCTAAGTTGAAGGGGGTAAATTGAACTTTTCCCATAATAGAATCCTAATATAAGTCTTTTTCAATGAGTAAAGATCAAGGGATCTAAGCTTTGGCCCCATTACCACCATTGTGAAGATTATTTGATGTCTATTTTAATATATCTAAGATCTGAAGTTCAAATTGACAACACAAGAATATCCTATAACTGTGATCCAGGGCCAGAAGTCTGACTTTAAATCAAAAAGAACAAAAATGATATCAGCCCATAAGTTCAAGANCACCCAATCCCTAGATGGCCGTCCAAAAATGGACAAAAAATGCCATATGTCACACATGCAAGAGGCAAATGAAAGTGACACGTGACATTTTCCGTCTATTTTTGGATGGCTGTCTAGGGATCGGGTGTTTTTTATACATTTTGATAGTTGATGGGGATCTTTGCACTTTTTTATAGTTTTGAGGGTAAACCGCACATGACCCTAAGTTGAAGGGGGTAAATTGAACTTTTCCCATGATAGAATCCTAATATAAGTCTTTTTCAATGAGTAAAGATCAAGGGATCTAAGCTTTGGCCCCATTACCACCATTGTGAAGATTATTTGATGTCTATTTTAATATATCTAAGATCTGAAGTTCAAATTGACAACACAAGAATATCCTATAACTGTGATCCAGGGCCAGAAGTCTGACTTTAAATCAAAAAGAACAAAAATGATATCAGCCCATAAGTTCAAGAATCCTGTAATTTCATGCTTTCCAGCTGCTTCTGTGTTGTAACCTGAGATCAGGAAGTTATAGAAAACAATTTAGCCATAAGACATTTTGTAAATTAAACAGCAGTATTGAAATCAGTTTCCCAATTCCAAGGGCTCACGATAGGTTGCAAAACCATCACAATTAGCCATCAGAATCTAGACTGACTTTTGGAAATTCAAGTGTAATGGGTACTGGTTCTAATATCAGATATTAGCTAAAAGTCAGATCTTACACCAGAATTCGGGTTTTACCTGTACCTACCATTCTAGGAAATAAGAACTATCCAACTTTGTCAACCATCCTTCTTCTTTTCAAATTTTTAATTTGTGGTACTGCATAAACTAATTTTATTTACAGTGTTATTTTGTCAAACCATTATTTCTAACATAATTCCTATTTTAATTTTTCATCAGTTCCTCATCTTATTCCCTCTTATATAATGGGATATAGAATGCCTGATTAAGAAAAGCAACTCCTTCTGAAAGAAGAATATAACCATATCTTTCTTCATGTGTGTGATTCTAAGAGACATTTTACTTGCTTAATTTGTATACACGGCAACCCATCCAAACTACTCAGTAGGGCCACTAGTTTCAAAACTATCATTTGCGTTTCTGAGTTACTTTATCCATCAATAGACAGCATGCAAACTTTCACTGATTAATCTATAATTATTTTCAAACAATTCTTTAGGAAATCAGTAGTACTCACTTGCTCTAACCTCAAATCAGCCTCCTTCAGAGCTCGCAGAAGATGGACTACACGGTATTGAAGTTTCTCATTTTCTCCAACAAGCTTCTGAGCCTGTAAATCAAATCAATTGTTAAATATATGTAAGCTCAATCCCTTCCAAAAATGAAATGAGATTAAACTATAAATGAGTGAACCTTTTCTTTTTCTGCAACTAACTCTGCATTAGCATTTTCTAGTTTTGACTGAAGATCATTAATCACTTTCACGTGTTCCTCATTCCCAGCTACTGAGCAAGTTTTCATATACAAGTAACAAATTAGGGCTATATACCTTAGGAACAGACTTGAATCTGTGCAAATACTACTGACGATCTTGAGTGCCTTAGTACCTACCTTTTTTACTAGAAAGGGCAGCTTCGAGTCTTGATAAGCGGTCCTACAATAAAAACATGCCATCTAAGAAATCCTTCATGAAATGGCTCACATACACAAAGCCCCAAAAGATCTCCATCATCAGATAATATTATGGTTTCTGGGGTAAAGAAGAAACTAGATCACATGAACATAAACCATAAGAGGCATTTGAATTTAAAAAATAACAATAATAGCAATCGATTTCATCTCCTATATCACACAGAATTTCAAGTTCTTCCAATCCCAACAAGGACATTCTATTTTATAAATCTTCTGATTCTCATAAGGGGTTCATGATTTACAGTACAGTGTACATTCGATGTAAGCTTATACAGTTCAAAGGGAAGCAAGGTATGAATAAAGGAAACTTAATTCCATATCTGCACAAGAAGGGACTGAATTTCTGTTAAACAGAGGCAATACAATGTGTGGGAGAAATCCTTTCCATAATGTTAGATTGACCAGTTCAAAGTTGATGCAAAGAGATTCACTGTATGGTTCACTTCACGTACACTGTGTTCGTAGATTTAACACTAAAATTTCTTATTAAAAATCCTATCTAAGCTTTGACACTTCAATCCAGCAAGAATCACGTATCTATTTAAAATTGAAAGAATCCATTCAAATTAGTGGATTACTGAAAAGTGAAAACAGAACATAAAGACCAACTGAGTACAAGGAAACACATATTAAAAAAAGAAAAAAGATCAACTCCACTATATTAGTAATTTGAATTCAGAATTATGGCACATACATTTAACCCGAGTTTACTAGTGATCACCCCATATTCAACCAGCTAACCTACTTTAATTCCTGAAACATGAAATAACTCTTCATTTATACGGTGTATTTCTTAAATAGCTGTGACTCTTCATACCCCAGAAATTGTTTGGTTTACTTAACTACAAAACATGAGTTTTTTTTTGGGGGGGGCATAAAAGTTAGAGTCCAGATTCATAGTAAACTTTAATCGCAGACACTTGGACAAATCGTAGATTTCCAAGCATTAAACGCCGAGCAAGAAAGATGAAGTGTGTAAGCAACAAGAACCAAAACAAGACAATAAAAAGTTTTTGAGTGCGAGTCCGTAAAAGGAAACAAGTGGGTTAATTAGTGAAAATGTAAAATTAAGAAAATAATGGTTACCTCTGCTTCAGCTGCTCTCTGATAAAATGGTTTTAAGGTTTGTTCGAGGTCGCTTGCTTTTGTGGATTCCACCATTTTTTCTCCTTTAGGAGTGCCCTAGACTTCTCCGAAGAACCCCCACCCCCAGCACAGGCGACCCCTACAACGGCCTCAGCTGTCAACGGCGTTTGTAGTTTCTTAAACAATATATCACATTATAGTACCAATGGCTTGTTTTGCCAAAGAAATAAATATTTTTTAAATATTTTATTTTGTCATTGGAATGGAGAGACAGTTAAATATTTTTTAAAAAATAAGCATTCTAACCTAGAATGATTATGCAATATTAAAAAAATAATTAATGAGATTTTAACTCTAATTTAATTTATTCAACATTTTACATTAATTAAAATTACAAAAAAACACAACAATTAGAGTAAGGATAGTTAATTTCAACTTTGATAAGTCTGATTTTATCTAAAAATTGAGGTTAAGCCTTAGTTCTTAGATTAAAAAAATAAAAGAAGCCTTTTTATATGTTTTTTTATTAGATAAATAAACTTCAACTTCTTAATTAGATAATATTAAAAAAAATGAGAATAAAATTGAACCCTAAACCTTATAAGAGATTATCTGTATAACTAAATTAATATAATTGAATGATCAAAAACTAAATAGTATAGACGTATAGTAGTTTAGCCAAAATTTTAATATCTCAATATTTGATATAATAATTGAAAATTATGTAAAATTTCCAAGAATATGTGATGTCTGTTGGTAGCATGTAGAAATCTAATCAATGCAATTATATTTTTAACATTCCCACGTATGTGATGCCAAATAATATGAAAGTGGAGATTTGGGGCTTAAAATTAAGAGACATTTCACTTTCTTAAATCCAAATATCATAGCTATATAGATATCTCGTCCTAAAAGTTAATTTTCAGTTCATCAATGTAAAGAAATCCTCAAAACATGGCAGCTTTGGCCACGTTGTAGTGGCTGATCCTCAGCCAAGTTTGTTGCATAAAGATATACTTTCCTGTTGGGTGAGATTTTAATTGGATTATGGTTTTCTATGCGTCAATAGTTTATTTAAACGTTTATATAAAATTATTTTATGTAAAAAAAAATTATACAATAAACTCTTTTTAAATTAACTCAACCACATTGTAGTGTTTTTGAGCTAGCATCAAACCAATTGCCAAATGGATTATACTTTGACATATATAGAGAACATGCAATACAAAATCCGTCACAAAATAATAATATATTATGTCCATCAAGAACTTCCCTTGACAAAAGCTTCCTATATGGTTGTACTTGTATCCACACTGCAGAAAATAATCAAGGTTTTCCAAGAAGTGAAGGCCGGTAAAAAGCTTGGCTTTGTGCAATCGCAATGCGTTCACGGGGATCATTCAGATTCTCATCCCTCAGAGCTTGGAGAATAGCTTGTGATGACAATTCCCTGAAAAAGTCAATGAGAACAACTTATTCAGTTTATTGGCAAAAATCACTGAAGCTCTTTCCAAGTAAGTGTTCAAAGTAAACAGAAATTACCTGGATATCAGTATTTTATATAGTGTCTTCAAGATAGGACACAGCTCCACAGGAGCAACCTGCTTGTTTTCTTCAGGATGCAACACGCTCAGGCATGATTGGCTCAAAAGTTCAAAGAATGCTTCCACTGCAGAGACACCCTAGCAATAAATGCCAGAGTTACCATTCTTGTTTGCTCAGTGGAAGTTGGATTAGCAAAAACTATAACTACAAACATGATATTCAGTAATTGCAGAACAAATTCAAAAACACATCTGCCATGGGTCAATACTAGAGTTTTTTTTATGCAATATTATAAACAGATATAGCTTTTTACATGGTTTCATACTCAAGGAGTTGATGTTTATCAACACCATTAAGAATGCCATAGACTCTACACCAAAAAGCGAAAAAAGAAAGGAAGAATTAACGTCTTTCTCCCATGGATGAAAAAAGATAGGAAGTCTTGCTAAGCTATGCTCCAAAGTAGTGACTAGAAGCAGCAGTTCCTGCTAGAGTATGCTACTAAATTTTCCCTGTGGCACTGAAACTTTATAAATGCGTAGTATATATATTCTAAGGATACAATGTGCCACATTATGGAACACAGCATAAGGGTTTGAAAGAAACTAAGAAAGGGAAAATCACAACATATACCTGAATCATTCCTTTGCCACTAATGCTATCACCCATGTCTGGGCTTAGTTGACCCTTAGCTAACATTTGGCCATACCACGCATTACGTCCTTTTAACAAGGTAACGTAAGTGTCAGCCAGCAATGGCCCAGCAAGTTTCTCAGGTTCTTCAGCCAACAAGTGAGTGATAAATATCATTTCTGATGTACAATGAGCAAAGTAAACAGATTTGCTGGTAGCACTCTCATTGGTAAGGGCTGCTACCATTCCTAAGAGCGTCAAAAGAAAAACACTGCGTTCAGAAACCAAGTGCTTGTTTAACATATTACAAGATAATCTATATTGAAATGAACGTGTCTTTAACAAGAAACAAACACAACTTTTGTTGAAAACAAAGTTTGGGGTTGCTGTAACGCAACTCCAACAAGGCACTAATTATATCAACAACCTCTTTAAGGCAGTCAAAGACTGATAAGAGTAAGGCCGTGACCTCTTATTGCAATAAAAGTTTTCCATTTTCCACCACTAACCCAGACAAAAGGAAGAAGCAATAGCATCAAAACCCCCCCAAAAAAAAAACACAGGAGAAAGAAAGAAGGGTGATATGATATCAGATTAAAGCATGTGAAACAAAGCTGCAGTCATCATATGCTAGTCTTGAATCACCAGAAATAACTTGCACCTTTTATGATTTCTCAACTAGTTTTCTTCTTTTTCTTTCTGTTTTTTCCTTATGTATGTGAAAGAAGAACGTTCTGTTCAATGTAGGTGCGAAAAAGAGCATTCTGATTTATCCTTCAAGCACGACATAACACTTAAATACCATTCATAATTCAAACTTGGAAGTAGAACAATATAATAAAAGGTAACCAGCAGAAGGTTATGGCATTCTGCATAAATGATATACACGGAAACTGCAGATTACTACAAACTTCACAATAGCTAGAAAGCTATGAAATTAATTTGAACCTTACCAGCTCCGATTGCATAGACATTTTTCAAGCCACCCATGACTTCATGTGTGATGAGGTCACTGTTGTCCCAGACTATAAAATGTGGCTGCCTTAGAAACTTTGCCAGAGGTTTCCTCCATTTTTCAGCTCCACATATTCGAGCATTGGCATACTCCTTGTTGTAAATTTCTGAGGCAATATTTGGACCACCGAGATAAAGTATGTTCTCTATAGGCACTTCAGCTGTCAAGCATAGTAAACATTTGAGAATTGGGGGAAGGACTACATAGATTGCTAAGAAAGAAGACTGGTAACGGTGAAACTGATGTAAAAGAGCAAAAGAGAATGGAACTCAAGCAAAAGCAGTACTAACTCCAGTATACTATTTCCTTCCATTGCTTGATAAAAAATGAACTCTGGATAACCAGTAGCAGTAAACTAGCCTCAATGTGACCAAGATTAAAGCCAGTAAAATGAACACATTTAGTATTGGAAGGCTGAGTCAAACACAACTCGTTTATTGCCTTGTTGATCAATTTCACATACAAAAAGATCAACAAGGAAAATGATCTCCACCAGTAAAACTCACAATAGTGCTGCTGAAGTTTCTTTGGCTAGACTGAGTGTCTGACTGTACTGATCAAAAGGTAAAAGTCAATCCATGAAATATGACATACACCGAATAGCAGGACATTAAGAATAAGATATCACACATGAAGATTTCCGGAAAGCTTTACATTTTTCTGTTCTATGTAACCATTTTCATCTTGATCCAAAGAATTATATCTTCACTCTTGGGGGGGGGGGGNCTTTACTCTTGCTTCTTCATTTATCCTAGGAAAGGCGTGAGAAAAAAAAAATACTAAGGAGAAAATATAATCATAAATAAAGATGAAGAAAACTCTTACTTGCTTGGTTAATCATTTTTGTAGGAGTTATAATATGGGGAACAGGCTCCAATGCAGCCTCTATACCCTTTGCTAGAGAGATAATGACAGGCACTGTGATCCTCTCCTTCCAATATTTACTTATCTCCTCGAAAATCTCACGTGTTTCAGTTGAAGGCAAACCGTTAACCACAATATCAGCATCCCAAACGGCTTCCTGCAAGTTTGTGACCACCTTCAATGGACAAAGTGGTGTATCAATCATGTTCAAGCAAAACCCATCTTTCAATATCTCATCAGCAAAAAGAGTCCTATCTCCGAGCCTTGCCTCAACATACTTCAAATAAGCACAACGCCGGATCAACCTTCTCAACACATCCTCCCTAGAATTGATAACTTCAAAGAGATGCTCTGCAGTGGCTCGATCAACTGCCTTTCCTGGCCTTCTCCATATCCTGATTTGCACCTTATCCCTGAATTGCCCATAACTATCTTGCAGTAGAGCTGCAAAAACACTGCCCCAGGCACCAGCTCCAACACTCACAATTCTTACAGGATCACCATCAACCTTGCAAAGAAGCCCCCTCAGATCATCAAGCTTCTCTTCCAACCCATTAAAATTCTGAACAGATCCATTTGAGTATGTATTTCGGATAATCCCCATACTGCTTCCCACCATGCTCTAAAAGCAAGAATGGACAGAAACAAAAGCTATATAACAACGAAAGCTTGAAACTTTCAATGATTTTTGGGTACTTTATAATCTGCTTTTATTTCAAAACTAGAGACAAGATAACCAAACTCACCCAACTACTAAATTGTATTATTTTGACCACAAGTTTCAGTCACCAAAGATGAAGATTGCATTGGAAAATCAAATCTTATTGGTAGATGTTACTTGACCAAAACTGAACTTTCCAGAAATTCTGGCTACAAAAAATGAAGTTTCTTCTACTTCAAATTCAACTGATTAAAAGTAATGCAAGGATTAAAAACATTCCCTTTATTTTTCTTCTGAGTTTCTAAGCAAAAAATGCCAAAAGGGAGTGGAAAAAGACAAAATCTGGTATAATGAATATGTGACTTTGTTTAGTCCGCCATGAGTTTGGTCATCTACCCAACCATAAACACAGCAGAATATTGGAAAACAAAGCAGTACCAATAAAAAAAAACCAAAACTTTCGTGTTTGAAACTACAAAGCAATGGCATCAATTTAAGGGTTGATTCACTTGAACTCCTCCAAGTCAAGACCCACCACAAATTCCAACCTTTTTAATGCTAAGAACCGACATTGTTGGAGGGAAAGCTCAAAAGTTGAAACCCGAACAAATTTTGTGAGAAAGATAGCACGAAAGGTGCATGAATGTGATGAAAACAAGTAAAAAATTTATAGGCCTGAAACCATAGACAGAGACGGAGAGAGAGAGAGAGAAAGAAAGGGATATTGCCGTAGTGTAATTGTAATGAAGCGGTATGGTTGAGTCTCGACTTGGGTGCCAGAAACTATGGCATTAAAGGCTTTTTGGATGTAGCCAACTTCCCCAACGGTCATTAATATTGGATGAGTTTGTCTTCGGTATTCCATGTGGCCAACCCAACGCTAGTCGGTGCTTCGCCATTGGCTAGTGCCCACTCTTGTAATGCTTCTCAGCTTCTCTGATTAAAAGCAACACCTACGCTAAGAGGAAACCTTTCCCTGAGCTCATCTTATTTGAACATTTAATGATCAAGTACCAGCTGGTTTCAACAATTGCCCAATCTAATCTGATTCAACCAATTCTTCATAAAGTTGGCAAATGAAATGACAACGACCTCGACCTTATTACATGCATCGGTTCGGTTTATGGACTATGATAAAATTAACTCGTCATTCATATATTATGATGTAACCAAAAAAAAAAAAGTGCTTTTCAATTTGATATTTGCGTATCATGAGTTGATTTTAATTGATCCATTCATTAGGTCTCAATTAATGATAATGTGATCTATTTATTGTTTTCTTTCCCTTCACGAATGAGTATCTCTTTACATTCTCATTATTTTTTTTTTTTGTAGAGTAATATTATCTAAACACTAATTAATATTATATTGTGTCACATTAGTATGGTTGAGATAATTTAGATTTTATTAGACCCATCAAATATTACACTTCTACAACTTTTTTATACATTTATAATACTTTCAAACTTATTTATCTTAATATTATATTTAAAAAAAATTAAAACAACAAAAAAAAATTATAATACGTGGGTCCTACCAGATACGCCGTGGGCCCACTAACGTGTCCTCACACATTACATCAAGCTCAAATTGAAGGTGAGTTTCAATTAGAACCAGTTCGTTGAGAAGCTACGTCGATTGAAGAGAAAACACAATATTGTTTTGGAAAAAATCAACTCAGGCAGGGGTGCGAGATGTTCCTTCAATAACCATCACCTTCAACTTCAATGTGTGGAGACACGCCAATGGGCACACGGTGTGTTCGGTGGGACCCACGTAGTTTGACTTTTTTTTTGAAATTTTTTTAAAAATATAATATTAAGGTAAATAAATTAAAAAATATTATAATTGTGAAAATAAGCTGTAAAACTGTAATATTTGTGTCAATCAACCTCATATTCTATCTCTTAAATAATGTGACATATTGTGATAATTAAATAATGTACAAAATATTTTGAGTATGAGACTTCATAAGACTTGATGATACGAGACTACTAGTGACCTTATGAATATAACGTATTTCCTTTTTTATTTTTGGTTATTAAATTAATAATTATACCACATAGTTCTTTCTGTAATAAGAAAAAATTTTAAATGATTAATTATTTAGTAATTTATTATAAGGAAATGANTTAGTAATGACTAAAATATTACTTCTTGTTGAAATGCAACAATTGACAATGACATGTGACAGCTTCATATTGGGCAAGTGATGTCAATAAATTTTATGGCTATTTGTATAATTGGTAATTTGGCTTATTATAAATATAACATGTAATTATGTTAAAATTATGTTATTATCAATAAAGTTATGCTAATTACAAAATAATGCCCTCCAATTTTTTTTACTATTTACAAATAGCCCCAATCCATTTAGTTTTTTTTTGTTGGGTTTAGGGTTTTATAGTTTAGTGTTTATAATTTAGGGTTTAAAATTTAGAATTTAGCATTTATTTGGAAAAATTTTATAATTATCTAAACTTTGGGGAACATTTTGTAATTAATAAAATATACTTAATCATGTATTTGACTGACAGCATGTCCTTATCTCATTGGTTGTGCACTGTAGTGTCAGATGTTGCATTTCAACAAATATTGTGAAGGATAAATTTTAAAAAATGATAGACTACCCTATTATATAGCTTTGGCAAACCAAAAAAAACTTTTAAAAAAATTGCTACTTAGGTAACTTTTACATTTACAACTATATAGTATAAGGCTAAAGTCCTAACTTTTAATACCCATTCTTTGGACCTTTGGCCCTGTTGCCTTGTCAAAAAAAAAAACCCATTCTCTCATTATCTATCAGCTAAAAAATTTTAATTTTATCTATCTAATAATAAAAAAAATAAAATAAATGCCATAAATTTGAGATATCTAATTAAGTCAAATACCTCTATTTCTATTTATTTAAAGTAGGTGAGTGTGTGAAAAAAAAAAATATAACTTAACTTTCATTCATGGCCAAATAAAATATACAAAGTTGTCGATTATTTTTTTATTGATTTTTTTTCTTTGAGAAGTGTTTCAATTATAGTAACCTGTCTCTTATAATGTATTTATTGGCATGTTAGAGACACTTTTATATTTTTAGAATTTTACTTTTGTTTATTAATGATAAATTTAATTTAAAAATTCAAAGATTTAAGGGTTTTTTGACCTCAATATTATATTTTACAAACTTATTTATTTATCTATTACACTTTTAAAATTATTTGTCTAAATATTACATTTTTTTAAAATTAAAAATAAAATAAAATCTGATAGTGTGGGGTTCACTGAACATGTCGTATCCCATGTGATGTATTCAGTGGAGACACCCTCGCGTGTCCAATTTTTTTATTTCATTTTCTCTTTCATCATTTCACTTTCATATTCTCTCTCTTCCTTTTTATCTTNTATTACACTTTTAAAATTATTTGTCTAAATATTACATTTTTTTAAAATTAAAAATAAAATAAAATCTGATAGTGTGGGGTTCACTGAACATGTCGTATCCCATGTGATGTATTCAGTGGAGACACCCTCGCGTGTCCAATTTTTTTATTTCATTTTCTCTTTCATCATTTCACTTTCATATTCTCTCTCTTCCTTTTTATCTTCACTCTTTCTTCATGTGTGGCCACCCTTTATCATCTATCTCTCACTTTTAACTTTTCTTTCTCCATTTCATCTTCATACATTTTTATTTTTCTTTTGTCATGTCCCCACTAGACACACCACATGAAATACAACGTGTCCAATAGACTAATTGTTAGAATTTTTTTTAATTTTTTTAAAATTATAATATTTAAATAAATAATTTTAAAAATATAATAAATAAATTTGTGAAGGATAATATTAAGTTCAACGAGCCAGATTTAAAGTGCAAACACAACTTTTAGGAGAAACATGTAGACTCTTTCTTTTTTAATAATAACTAGTATTGGGCCCCGCGCGATGCGCGGCTGGGCATTACAGCGAGAGGCGACACAAAATAAAAAAATCCTATTGGATTACCCATTGGGGTTGCTTTAGTCCTTTTTCCAAGTGCTATAGGAAATCATATTTAATCACCCAATGTGATTAGTTTATTGGTTACCCAAATTATAATCCTATTAAAACTTTAGCAAATTTGTACTTGTGGTCTAACTCTAATTTTTTT